>OW388289.1:107935340-108058340 GCA_936450465.1 Gibbula magus | reverse complement strand
TATGCTTTGTCTGTCATAACTCTGATCCAACAAGGAGTGGCTCATTTTAATGTTGTAAATATATGCTTATACTATCTGAGGTAAGACGTAAATAAACCGATTCTGTCTGTGTGGTTTACTAAAGCAAACCTCGGCCACTGGTCTCCAGTAACGTACTCTTACCACCAGTATGAATGGGCATACTATGTCCCTCAATCTGAATGGGCATACTATGCCCCTCAATCTGAATGGGCATACTATTTCCCTCAATCTGAATGGGCATACTATTTCCCTCAGTCTGAATGGGCATACTATTTCCCTCGGTCTGAATGGTCATACTGTTTCCCTCAGTCTGAATGGGCATACTATTTCCCTCAGTCTGAATGGTCATACTGTTTCCCTCAGTCTTAATGGACACACTATTTCCCTCAGTCTGAATGGGCATACTGTTTCCCTCGGTCTGAATGGGCATACTATTTCCCTCGGTCTGAATGGTCATACTGTTTCCCTCAGTCTGAATGGGCATACTGTTTCCCTCAGTCTGAATGGGCATACTGTTTCCCTCAGTCTGAATGGTCATACTGTTTCCCTCAGTCTGAATGGGCATACTGTTTCCCTCAGTCTGAATGGGCATACTGTTTCCATCAGTCTGAATGGTCATACTGTTTCCCTCAGGCTGAATGGGCATACTGTTTCCCTCAGTCTGAATGGTCATACTGTTTCCCTCAGTCTTAATGGACACACTATTTCCCTCAATCTGAATGGGCATACTATTTTCCTCAGTCTGAATGGGCATACTATTTTCCTCAGTCTGAATGGGCATACTATTTCCCTCAGTCTTTTAGTGCACATGCTTACCATAAGCGTATCAGTTGAGGCTCACGTCCGGGTTCTAGTGTTTATGCTTACCATAAACGCATAAAGTGATACACTCCTTCTGCTTCAAGCGTATATGCTTACCATAAGCTCATCAACTGAGGCTCACCATAAACCTCTAGTGTATATGCTTACCATAAGCTCATCAACTGAGGCTCACCATAAACCTCTAGTGTATATGCTTACCATGGGCTCATCAACTGAGGCTCACCGTAAACCTCTAGTGTATATGCTTACCATAAGCTCATCAAGTGAGGCTCACCATAAACCTCTAGTGTATATGCTTACCATGGGCTCATCAACTGAGGCTCACCGTAGACCTCTAGTGTTTATGCTTACTATAAGCTCATCAACTGAGTCTCACCATAAACCTCTAGTGTATATGCTTACCAAAAGCTCATCAACTGAGGCTCACCATAAACCTCTAGTGTGTATGCTTACCATTTAGCGCATCAAGTGAGTCTCACCATAAACCTCTAGTGTATATGCTTACCATAAGCTCATCAACTGAGGCTCACCATAAACCTCTAGTGTATATGCTTACCATGGGCTCATCAACTGAGGCTCACCATAAACCTCTAGTGCATATGCTTACCAAAAGCTCATCAACTGAGGCTCACCATAAAACTCTGGTATATATGCTTACCATGGGCGCATCAAGTGAGGCCCACCATAAACCTCTAGTGTATATGCTTACCATAAGCTCATCAACTGAGGCTCACCGTAAACCTCTAGTGTATATGCTTACCATACGCTCATCAAGTGAGGGTCACCATAAACCTCTAGTGTATATGCTTACCATAAGCTCATCAACTGAGGCTCACCATAAACCTCTGGTGTATATGCTTACCATTTAGCGCATCAAGTGAGGCTCACCATAAACCTCTAGTGATTATAATTTCTTTAATTAAGCAAATAACTAGTGTTTTGATTTCTACGTCCTATAAGCAGATAAGAAGTGTTTTGCCTTCGACGTCCTATAAGCATAAATGTACTGCTTTACAATCGACGTCCTATAAGCAAATACGTAGCGCTTTACCAACGGCGTCCTATAAGCAAATGAGTAGTGCTTTACAATCGACGTCCTATAAGCAAATACGTAGTGCTTAACCATCGACGTCCTATAAGCAAATGAGTAGTGTTTTACAATCGACGTCCTATAAGCAAATAAGTAGCGCTTTACCACCGGCGTCCTATAAGCAAATGAGTAGTGTTTTACAATCGACGTCCTATAAGCAAATAAGTAGTGCTTTACAATCGACGTCCTATAAGCAAATGAGTACTGGTTTACCACCGGCGTCCTATAAGCAAATGAGTAGTGCTTAACCATCGACGTCCTATAAGCAAATGAGTAGTGTTTTACAATCGACGTCCTTTAAGCAAATAAGTAGCGCTTTACCATCGGCGTCCTATAAGCAAATGAGTAGTGTTTTACAATCGACGTCCTATAAGCAAATAAGTAGCGCTTTGCCATCGGCGTCCTATAAACATGTAAAAAGTGTTTTGCCATCGGCGTCCTATAAGCATATAAGTAGTGCTCTGCCATCGGAGTCCTATAAGCAAATAATTGATGTTTTACCATCGGCGTCATATAAGCAAATATAGGGAGTGTTTTGCAATCGGTGTCCTATAAGCAAATAAATAGAGACTATTTCATTGTTTTTGTTGAATATCATTTCTATCTTATCGAGTGAAGTGATAAAGTGATTTTTTCACGAGTGGCACAGCAACACAACAATAAATCAAGTTCAGAGTGTTAAGGAATGTTGAATATGATATTAACACCACGAAAGGTCAACAGTCATTGACTGAAACATCACAACATTGGCGTTCACCGTAAGACGTGGGAAGCAAGGGAGCTAATCACTTTACAAAGGGAGATAATTTCATTTCAAAGGGAGACTATCATCAAAAGTAATTACGGCCACACGTTAGTCACTGCAATGAAAATATGAGTTATATTTTTCACTGCAGTGAAAATATGACTTTATACTGCTTATGTGCAAATATGAATTATATTTTCATCGTATAATCACATATTTCATTGCTAGTTATTAATAAGTAGTGCTTTGCCATCGACATCCTATAAGCAAAATAAGTAGTGCTTACCGCATGTGTTATATCCATACCGGTGAGTACAAAAACAGTGACCACCGTCCAAATGCTCCGGGGTATAATCTTTTCCGATAACCACTTGGACATTGCTCCGAGACTATTCTGTCCACACTGTACAAAAAGCAATACATTAGTTACAAACCTTAATCTGTATAGTCCGGTTGGACCATACATGGTCTCCTCCATCAAAACCCCTATAGCCCCGAAGAACCCTATACGGTCCGACACTATAACTCCTCCAACACCATCTACTTAAACATAAAATCAAGTTGACAATCATTTTGGCAGAAACCTGTCAACAAAGCTTCCATTTGATACCGCTAAAGTAATAGAGATGTCGTGGTTTTCAAACACAAAAACGGATAAAGATATTTAAGGTCAAATTTGTATTCAATTCAGTCGCTCTATTGCAGACACAATTCATCATTAGCATAAAACTTCGTTAGTTTATTTTAATTACCCCAAACGCAAATTTAACACATTTAATTGGATGTTTGGCGAATTGGGTTTTTAAAAGTCAAGTCTTGTTGGGGAATATTTTTTTAGATTTAGAAATAAAATAATCAACTATAAATAGAAACATAATCTGTACCGGTTTGATTTGATAAGCAGCTGATACTGTTGTCATGGACACCAGAACGATTCCACCAACAGAGAAAGCGAGGATAACATGGTAAGAACTGCAAGGATAATTCAATAATGTAGAGAGAAACATCAAAACACAAAGATCGTTAAAGATAAGCACGAAATACCTTAGCTAAATTTACATTTTTATTAATTCAGCTTTAAATTCGAATCTATTAAAATGACATGTTTGACAACATATAAATTATAAATTATGGAAATATGTTATTTGTCAAGATGAAACTGGGTAGTCTGGTTATACGCAACTTCCCAAAGCAAGGCATAACTCTTGCCAGTCTCCATTACTGGCTGATTTAGGCCTTGCAGTATTTCCTTAAGAAATCTGTGTTTAGAAATCCAGGCCCGCTATGCATTTCTTATGCAGCGATTCACTGTGTTGACACAACACAAACTGAGGCTGTACAGACATTTCAAGGAGAGCATCTCTGTCGAGTCTTATGTGAGGGAAGATTTACCTCGAAGATACAGAAGTGCCCTAGCCAAATTCCGGTGTGGCGTGGCACCAATCCACATAGAGACAGGAAGATACAGCAATAAGCCAATAGAAGAGAGAACCTGTTTCCACTGTAGGACTGAGTTAGAAGATGAGTTACACGTGCTTTTACATTGCCCACTATACTGTGATATTCGCTCTTATCTGTTTAATCATTGTATGAATGAATGTGCAGGTTTTATTGTGTTATCTGATTTTAAGAAACTATGTTATATTTTGTCCAGCCCCGCAGTTATGTACTTTTACAATTTAGAAAGCGCATTTTATATAACATTTAGAAGTTTTATATTGCATTGCTATTTTAATTATATGCTGTATATATCTATTTAACTTTATCTTATTTAATATATTTATGTATATATACATTCTATAGTCTCTCATAACCCTTATTGGGTGGCTCATGTATTTTTATGTCAATTTTTATGTTTTATTCCATTTTATGTATGAGGTGAGACTAAAATAAAATATCTGTCTGTCTGTCTGTCACAACAAAGCGAGGGAAATACCGCAATGGTTAAATCAGCCAGTAATGCAGACTGGCAAGGGTTATGCCTTGCGTTTAGAAGTCGGGTTATACGCAGAGCAACGCCTTCCTAGTGAAAGCTAGTCAGTTTGGTAAAAATAGAGAGTTTCCCTCCAGATCTATGTACACACAACCAAAGAAATGTTAACAGTCAAATTTATTAACAAAGAACTAGATACAAGCAGAGCAACGCCTTCCTAGTTTCCCTCGACATATATGTACACACAACCAAAGCAGTTGTTTTCAAATCAATGTAAACAGTGAATTAATGAACACATAGCTAAATTGATCACTTGCTAAAAGCAGTATTACTCAAACACGCCAACACAAAACAGGTTCAAATGTTGTTAAAACTCGCCCTCTGTTGTCTTTTAATTAGGAAGGACAGGTTGTGAAGTGAGGTGGGAATAAAAAGGCAGAAAAGGTGCCTCAATTAAGATAACTCGGTAAACATAATTAAATCAAGGAAAAAAGGGTAATGATCCGAGACAAGAAAAATGACAACCACAAGGACAACATGGACGACCGGCGTTATTCCTATTCTCACTTACACTGGTAGAACACATACTCGGGCGAGGAAGGTGAAGAGAGCGACGAGACACAGCCCGACTGACGCCATCCCTCCGAAACTTCCTCCTCCACTCTGGTACCGACCCTCCAACTTCCGGTTTGTGAAATTCAAAGTCAACGGAGACATCTGATTGGATGTCCAACTGGAAGGAAGTTGTCAATTCAAAAAATGATATATACGAGAAAAGAAAACCTTCAACGTTGTAGTTCAATTCAGCTATCCCTTTCAATTTCAAAAAGAGCCTTCCGTAACGTAAAGTAGGCTTTTACCCATCTTCTCAAGGCATGGTGAAAATGTATCGAGATCTCTCTCCATTTTTTACCTTGCCTTCAACCTAGGCAGTAGTGGTGAAACGAATCAGCGACACCTATCGTGATCACGAGTTACGTCCACTACCATCTGCTAACATACAGCCAATGAAATCGCCGTTAACATTCGGAGGCAATTCAAAAATAAGCGACGATCGACACAGTTAAAAGGCAATACAACTGTCTTCTGATTGGCTTATCCGATTCGCCTGCAGCACGTTAAAATCTTAGCACTAAAAATGCGAGGGTTGAGGTCAAGGGCGGAAGGAGAAGATTTGGAAATCGTTTCGTTACGCATGTGACGTTGTGAAGATGGCTTTTACCAAGAACGAGGTGGGCATGAAGAACAAGGAAGAAGTTATGATGCAGGTACCTATGACTGTCCCTTTCAAGCAGCGCTTCCTGCAGATGGATGCCGATCTTTGTTTCGTTGTCATGGTGCCCGTCCTCGTGGATCACCTGTGGTTGAAGATGAGTATACTGATACATATATATTCTCATGAAGACTCCCTTCATTCACTATGCAGTTACAATAACACATTCTCTGTCCACAGGCGATTGGCTGTATAAGGATTAGAACTAAGAATGTGTTACATATATATTCTAAGGCCCCAAGATCCACTATACAGACGCAATAAAGACATCCCCTAGGTACCTTGCTGGGTGCACTGACGGCTGTTTCCTCCTCCTCTGTGTCCTCTAGAGACACGACCGTGACGCTTCCCTCCTCCACACTCTCCCGGCTTGGACTCTTCTCTGCGGGCGTGTGCTTCACCGCTTCCTGCTTCAACTGAACACAGAAGGAGATTCAAAGCACCACGCGGGCAGTGGAGGTTCTTAGTGTTAGACCTGGGCCGTGTTCAAGAGAGGTTTCATAGTAATCGCTCAATTAGCGATTACTTTTAAGCCTCTCTTGAACGCGATTGCTCAATGTAGCGCTACGTAGCAAAGCGAGCGGACTTTGAGGTTTTGCACCATGTCGTTCAGGAGAGAATGAGCGCTACTTGAGCGCTACTTGAGCGCTACATTGAGCAATCAATGAGCGGTTATAAGCGCTCGCTGTTATTGAACGGAACCCTGGGCTGCTTCTGAATATTCCTACGATAAAACACTCTACTCTTTCTGTCGAATACAAGTGGGAAACAGTTAGCTAGGCAGTGAAAAAAGCTTTAGGTAATCTACAATCTCTAGAACGTAATATTAAATCCAGAACCATCGATCTAGATGTAAATTGTTTAAAATATTCTTTACAAAGAGAGAGGCTCACAACAGCTGGAGAGGCAGTAACCCTTTGTGAGGAGCCTCTGTTTGAAAGTAACAATTTACGGACCGTTCGAGGACGTTTTATGTGCATGTAATAATTTACTGACCGGTTTGAGGAGAACATCTATATATGTGCATATTATAATTTTACTGACCGGTTTGAGAACCGACTTGATGAGGTAGGTTTTGAGACCAAGCAGTCGGATGTAGTCCTCGCGCTGGTCGCCATTCCCCGTCTCCAGCTCGAACTCGCCGTGGAGGAAGGATGTCGTCGTCTCCGAGATGTGCACACGGCTGTGAACAGCAACACGTAGTCTTACACTCAGGCTATGAAAAAATATTTATTCTGAAAATATCACCATGTTATCAAATGTTGAAAAGGTGACTGTAAGCAATGGAATTATCTATAAAAAAAAGGCTCCTTTTCAATTTTTGTTTTAGACAGTGATCCTAGCTCCTATTCCTATGTTCCTAGTTACGGTAACCGAAGCGTGTGCAAGTGGGTTCAGTATTTTATTTCAAGTCTCATTAAGGCACTATTCAACTTATAACTTTTCGATATGTAAGACTGTTTCAAAGGGTCAACATGTTAATGTGTGTATTTTGCTATTTGCAAATAAAGTTTTTTTCTTCCAAAAAGGACCACGAAGCTCGAAAGCTTTATCATCTGGATTATTCGTGAACGGCACATGACTCACCCCGGCACCCCGCCGCTCTCCATCTTGTTGGCCAGCATCACCTCCTTCCCCAGCACATCGTACTGCCACTGCTTCAACCCCAGCACTCCCCCCAGCACAGCCCCTGTATGGATTCCTACGCGCATGTTGACGTCTTTCTTCGTCTTCTTCCTCACGTCACTGAAGATAAACATGTTTTAGTTAAACAGATGGTTCCACATGCATATGTTTCTGAAATAGGCAACATCTTTTCGGGGAAGTTCATTTTCTATCTCTGCTTACCTACGTGGGGCGTTCAATAAAAATGTCCTCCAATAGACTTCTACTTTACTGAAATTTCTACTTCTTCCGGTAAGAGAAGTTGGTCAGGGGATATTTTTATTGAACGCCCCTCGTAAGTGTTATGAAATTAAATTCTAAGATGCCTAGCGGCTAGAACAATCGAAATAAAAGTACTTTATCAGACGATAAAGGTATAGTTTTTGGGATGACGTAACAATTGAATGACGTTTCCGCTCCCCTTCGTAGTCACGTGTGACCATGGTAACCCAACGAAAGAGGGCAGTTGAAAAGACCGTGTTTTTCTGCAAATGATAATGTCCTAAAACAACGGTAGCGTTGTTATAACAATTATTGAAGGAATGTGTTCTTTTGTATCCGAATTAGTCTTAAATTTTAAGCTACATTTGTACTTGAACCAAAACGACGAAATCCGCATTAGGCAACCCCAGGAACCACTATGACGTCACAACAGAACAATGACGTCATAGTCGCTGTTGTCGCACGGCTCGTCAGTTGGCCCTGATCATGGATTATTAATATTAAGATAAGATAAGATAAGATAACACTTTATTACCCAAAAGGGAATTCTTCTTACATCCAACAGAGCATGACATGAAATGTATACCAAATTTATATAATACATGATTATTAAACATATAAATTTTTAAACAAAAACACACATTCACACAACACATATAATTGTACAACTCGATAAGTTCTAAAATTGGTATTGGAATCTGAAATTTCTCATGCGGACTGTTTATTTAGAATTGAAATACTTGAGGGTATAAATGATTTCCGAGTTCTGTTGGATTTGTGAAAAGGCATATTAAAACGTTTTCCGGATGGCAAAAGTGAATACTGTGAGTGCAGGACATGTGATGGATCTGAAATAATCTTCCGAGCGTGTGATACTATTTTGTCGTCATTTATTGACGCCGGGTGATCAAGGATGGTACCAACAATTTTTGAGCTTATATTAACAATCCTGTTTAATTTGTTTTTATCTTGAAGACTGAGGGAACCGAACCAACATTGCATGCCGAAGGACAAAACACTTTGTACAAAACATGTGTAAAAAACTTTCAGTAATTTCACATCAACATCAAATGATCTTAATTTTCTCATAAAATACAGTCTCTGTTGACACTTTTTGTACACAGCTTCAGTGTTACTTTTCCAATTCAATTTATCATCAATAATGGTACCGAGATATTTGTATTTCGACACGATTTCAACAGGAGTATCACTCATATTAATAGGTTCTAACGGGGTTTCCCTGGATCTGAAATCGAATATCATTTCCTTTGTTTTCTTCACATTTATTTGAAGAAAGTTGTCATGGCACCAATTCCACAAATTCGAAATCTCTGATCGATATCCATCTTCATGAGAATCATTTAACAGAGCAATGAGAGCAGCGTCATCAGCAAACTTCACAATTGAACAGGATGAATCTTTTGCAACACAATCATTTGTATATGTAATAAATAATACAGGTGACAGCACGCATCCTTGTGGAGCGCCAGTATTGACAGTAACAGTTGAAGATAGACAATTATTTACACGAACAGATTGTGTCCTGTTTGTGAGAAATTCACTTATCCACTTAATGATAGAGGGGTTGACACTCATGTTGATGAGCTTACGAACAAGGAGGTGAGGCTGAATTGTATTAAACGCTGATGAAAAATCAACGAATAAGATACGGGCATACGATTTGGGAGTTTCCAGGTGATTATACAATTTATCCAACATAGTTAGAGTGGCATCTTCTACACTACGCTTTGCGCGATAGGCAAACTGTAATGGATCCAAAATGTGATCTATATTTTGCAAGAGAAAGGGAAGCACTAATCGCTCGAAACATTTCATGGCCACTGACGTGAGAGAAACAGGTCTATAATCATTTAATTCTTTTGGTCTAGATACTTTCGGAACTGGTACCACTGTGGAATTTTTCCATATCTTTGGTAATCTATGGGAGTCGAGAGAGAATTGATAAAGCTTACAAAATATAGGGGAGAGTTGATCAGCACATGACTTTAAAACAATGCCTGTTAAATTGTCTGGCCCAGACGCTTTCCGAATATTAATTTTCGAAAAACATGACTTTACATTTTCTATACTAATTCTGATGTCATTTGTAATATTTGTGAAGACTGGAGAATCAAGTTCATTTTGTAGCTCCCCTGAAAAGTCTTTGTCGTCAAATCTAGCATAAAATGAATTGAGTTTTTCAGCAAAGGACTTAGCATCGGAAGTAGAAATCTGGTCTCTCTTTTTATCATTACCAATCATGGTCTTTAAGCTATTCCACATTTTTCTAGAATTGCCACAGTAAAACTCCTTCTCTACTTTGCGCTTAAAGTCTTCTTTACATTTCTTTACTTGTAAGGAAATATCTTTCTGAATCCTCTTAACTTCTAAAAGGTCACCTTTACAATATGCTATCTTTTTCATATTTAGAAGGCTTTTCATTTCTTTTGTAACCCATTGTTTATTATTGGGGAAAATTTTAATGGTTTTACTGGGAATGACAGAATCTACACAAAAGTTTATATAACTAGTAATTGTGTCCGTCAGCTGATCGGGGTCGGAACTACCAGCCATCATTGCATTCCAGTCTGTGCACTCAAAACATCCCTGAAGTTGTTGGATTGAATCTGGGTTCCAGGACTTGATTGTCTTTACTTCAGGCTTTCCTGTCTTAATGTTCTGTTTGTATGACGGAAGGAGATGAACTGTATTGTGGTCGGAAGATCCAAGCGGTGGTTTGTCAACTGCTTTGTAGGCGCCTTTGATATTACCATAACAAAGATCCAGTGTTTTATTTCTCCTAGTGTTGCATTTCACATATTGTTCATAGCTCGGAAGAACAGATTTCAATGAACATTGATTGAAATCTCCCAGCACGAATTTCGGAGCCTGCGGAGAAATATTTTCTAGTTTTTGCACGTGTTGGAAGATGATTTCTGAAGATGTCTTAACATTGGCGCTAGGCAGAACATAAACAAGTACAAGGAATATTTGTCCAAATTCTCGTGGCAAATAGTGAGGTCTGAAAGACACTGAAAGGAGTTCGATGTTTGGGGTACATAATGTTTCTCTTATGACGTACTGCTTGCACCACTTTTTGTTCACGAACATACACAAACCGCCTCCATGAAGTTTTCCTGAGGAATTCACATCCCTGTCTGCTCTAATTGGTTCACCGAATCCAGTTAGGGACAATGATGAATTATCAATGTTTCCATTTAGCCAAGTTTCCGAGAAACACAACACACAACTTTCTCGGTATTCATGCAAATAGGAAACACTTGCCTCAAGCTCGGGATGTTTGCTTCTCAAAGATCGGACATTTGATAGGAGTAGGGTTGGAAGAGGGGGGCGAAATTTTCGTGCTCTCACACGTCGGCGAATTCCTCCCTTTCTTCCTCGCTTCCTTCTTTGCTTCTTATTGTCCTCTTTTCCCTCATCTTCTCGCCTGCATTCCTCTGGAAGATGGATTGACAGTCCGCTGACGTCGCTATAGCCATTCAATGATATCAGCTGATGACGGCTGTAAGCGAGACGGCCATGTTGGTGGTCGTTTACGTCGTTAACGTTGCTTAGCGACAATGATGCCGACGATGCCAAGTTCAAAAAATGGTTCAAAACCAAAATTATGGGATAAAAACTTGAAATTTTGATCGCTTTCATTGTACAATACCGTTGTTGATGATCACACACATTTCACAATGACAATACACAGCTTAAACACAGAAATATCAAATAATTGTCGGAGCTCTGTCGATGTGTGTCGCCACTGTGCAGCGCCACCTCGTACTTTAACTATAATAGTTCAGGGCAAAACTATACTTTATTACAAAACACATTGGGGTACAGCGAACTTTATTTCTTAAATCAAAGGTCTGTTTATTTAAACACAAATCTAGGTCATGTGACACATCTTTCTCCTCTGTATTGAGGAGAGTTGAATTCTTCAAAGGAAAGTAAGGCTTATATATTTGGGATCACACTATTTGAAATAGTACAAATCCCAAATATGACAATGTTACATTTGTTCAATACCTCAAACCGGCATGTATTTCTATTGGATAGTCCTTAGTCTGGGAATGTATTCAGCTTCGTTCCGACGTCGGTCTTTATTTCTAAAGAAAATTAACACGAATCGTATTCTTCATATAAGGTGATTCGACTTCTCATGTGAACAACTACAACTTTGAAAGGTATTTACGAACGCATTATGATTAATGTATCTACGTGAACACTTTGGTAATCGCTTCTAGCACAGTCTGGGTTCAGTTACCATAGTACGAGCGTACTAAGCAAGGATATATTAGTTCCAGGGGAGCGAGTATGTCTAGCGTGTCACAGCATCAATGTACTGAACGTGTCGCACTAACCTACCACTAAGTCGCTGTATTATTTTGACAGGAATGTCAACGACCAACACGCACACACAATGGTGTCGAGAAACATTTCGGCGTGCCAGTGAAGTGCTTGGAATGATTGCCAAATAGTAAGCTTCGAATAGAAAATCAACTCTTGATATCACTCTTCATTCCATTATCACTGAAACTTTGGACATAATGACGGTTTCGGCTAGATGTGTACGGAGAGAAGACGTTATGTGAACGGTCGACGACTGTGGGTTTCAAGGCCATGCATCAACCCAGCTACCGGTAGCCATTTCTGTTTTCGGTAGGCATTTGCAAATTGGAAGTTTCACGATGACGTCTCTCTCGCTGTGGGGTGTTTGTAGATGCACGAGACAGAACATTATATTGAGACAGGATATTCACGCTATAACGAGGGTGTGTTCGGTGAGACAGGTATCCAAGCTATAGCGAGGTTATTACACAGGTACTCACGCTATAGCGAGGACGACGTTGAGGCCCATGTGGACACACAAGACGGCGTGGTCAGGTCGCGGGTCCGGGGCTCCACACACACAGTAGTAACAGTCTCCCAGGATCTTGATCCGGTGCTGGTGGAACCGCTGTGAAGCAATGATGAAAATAGATATAGCCATTGACTCTGTAGCTCATCAGGTAATACGTTATTCATTATTTGTAAGGTAAAGACGAACATACTAAATACTCAATAAAAAGCATTGTCCAGACAATACATTTACAATTGACAATAGACATTGGTCAAGGTTTGTCAACACAAAATGTAATTATTTATTGACCTTCACATTCTCAAGAAGTAACATGTGTGGTATTAGAGGCTTTTAGAAAAATCACAGAGGCTTGAAATATGATACTCCCATAACCAGAAACCTCTAAGAACCCAATCCCATTCACACCCTCCCTGACCATGCCAGCCTCTTCTGTCCAGTAAACTCCACTACACGGATTATAGACTCAATATAAACATCTATGAGGCAGATTTTCCTGTTATACGGCTACACTGAAGTCAGCTTCCAAAACGGAAATGTATACCTGGGATTTTTGTCTATTGGAGGTATGGCTGGCCAGTGACGGGGAAAGAGTAGTATAAGCTAAGTTATTACGATACAGTAATAAACTGGTTAGTCACAAACTACATCTTTTTAGATATGATAGTAGAAGCTCTATAGAGAAATACTTCAATCACAAAACAAGACTTACCAAGCCGTAAGTTTAACTGCATATTAGCTTCCTACAGAGTGAAGGGGCATGCTGCTCAGTTTTCCCACCATCATACATCATACATGTAGGATATACATTTGTAAATATTCTTGGGATCGTACACATTATACTGCCCCTAGGTGCACTTCAGTTCACTTGCTAGAGCATCCACATAATTCTTCACTCATTTTAACCCCCCCTTTTTTTTTACCTATTTATCAATTGAATATATGATATTGCAACACTATACCAAAAATTGCAATGTGAATTGCACTGAAAGAATTAAAAGACAAGCATGGGCTCCGTTTCATAACAGCGAGCGCTTATATTCGCTCATTGATCGCTCAATGTAGCGCTACTGTAGCGCTAATGTAGCGCTCAATGTAGCGCATTCTCTCCTGAACGACACGGTGCGATTCCTCGAGGTTTGCTCGCTTTGCTACGTAGCGCTAAATTGAGCAATCGCGTTCAAAAAAGGTTTAATGTAGCGCTCAATGAGCGATTATAAGCACTCGCTGTTATGGATGTTATGGAACAGAGCCATGGTTTAACACATCTACTTACGTTGGCGAGCTTGTCGAAAGACGCGAAGAGTTCGTTTAGTATCTTTACAAGCTCCGCAGCAGTGCAAGAGGACGAGATAGCAGTGAAACCAACGATGTCGGCGAACAGGATGCTGTAAGGAGTTTGCAACAATTAGTTGTGATTGACTTGTTCTCCTGTTGCGTTCGCGTATTTCTTTAATGTGATACGTGTGTGGTATTGACTGGGTGAAATATAGTCATAAAGTTTAGTCCCTTTCTGATTTATTTTGATCTCTTCTAGATTTGTACAAGCTAGTTGTAAAAGTTAATGTTGGATTGATATGGCCTATAATATTATAATGGTCTTGTATTTGGTCAAAGTCAGAACTCAGAGAGACGCGTTCAGTTGTCACCGTTAGCAGGTCACTGGTCAACTGGTCACCGTTGAGACTTGGTCCAGATCAGTTATCAGTTATCCGCAAATCTTGTCCAAATCCCCTGATTGTCTCCGTAGCATTTGAATCGTATCCCTTTATATAACCAGCCAATGTCATAACTTAACATAGAGCAATACTGGCAGTGCCCGGATGAGAAAACCGATGAGCTACCATCAAATTTCAAATAAATAAACATAAACATCGATGTGTAAGCAGCCGGTATCGATATATGGCAAATATGCGTGCAGACAATTAAGTGATTTGGAAAAGCCTTGAGGATAAAACCGCCCCGATGTAGCCAAGATGGGTCCTCATCTACCGACACGAACGTTTCTTTATGTCAGTTTTTGGTAACGTTATAATGTGTTTAGTGCTGCTGTTTTACCGTAACACCATTATTGTAAGTGTCGTTAATAGCAAAGTAATTAAGCAGATGCGTGGATACGCTATCTCTTGATGGACTGAACGCATTAATGTCTTATATTTCAGTCTATGTTGTGTGAGTAAGACACAATTGATCCTTTATTTACTTCAATTACTCATATACACCTTAATAACGGATGACAAAAGAGATTTCGAAGAACGTCGGCATTTACATGTAAACAAATATGTTCATTATTATATAATCGGCTTTATAAGAAATCAAGGATTTCTCCCGTTGCACGAAACTGTAAGGTGACCTCAAGTCACTAAGGTAGCCTTAGTGCAATGTTAAAAGATGGCACTAAGGTTAACCTTAAAAGGTTGTTTCATGCAACGACCACCTGGATATAAACAACTTCTTTATTATGACTTTATACGACATTCGGATTTTTTGCTTACCCTTTCATCAGATGAATGCATTTCATGTCTAATAGTCCTTCAAACATTTAATTGGCTACGTGATAAACTCCAGAAAGAAAGAGAGGGGTTGATCTTCGTTATGGTATCAATGATGATCCAGCCTCCAAACTAGAGAGCCTACAACTGAAACATGGACCCATCCGTCCTTTAACTTCATTTAAAGGTTAATGTCTTTATTTTTATATTGTAGATAATACAAACACCTGTTTAACTGGTGTGTTCAGTGCTTCTTCAAATCACTCAATGCGGGGTTTACCAGAGATCATGCCCCTGAATACAGTCTTGTATTCTTCGCAGCTGCTCACACCCAGATCGTGCCGTCGTCTGTCTGTCCGTCTGTCTGTCTCCATCAAAATCTCTCTCAAAATCTCTAAATGTTTCCTATAGATTAACTGGCTATTACTTGCACAGGAGAGCACCATTGCCTCTGGTGTACCTCATTCAAGTAAGGTCCTCTGACAAATACGACTACATCTCATCCACAATCCATCATTTATTATCGCCTATAATGACGAGTTTACTTTCCCAAAGGAACAATTAACTACTAATGCAGCACTGAGAAACACGCTCGCTCTAATGGCGACTTAAAAGCATGCTTGCAATGTACACATCGATTAAAACAATACACACCATCTACAATTGACCGGAACCCTGGCTAGATACTGGAAACCATTACTCCCAGCTAAATGATGCGTTCATACAAGCTGGTGACACATCATTACCACAGTTAATACAGTCTTTATGGAACTCCGCGTGTAATCATTGTTGGTCTGTACTTATGTCCCTGTTTGATCATAGCATTACGTGCCTGCTGGATCATAACATTACGTGCCTGCGGATCCGACCCACGGCCATACATATTTACACATACTTCACAAGCAAATGGTCTTCTAAAGGTGTTGAAAGCGTAATATGTAGTCGCCAACACGATATGATTTGATTTAAAAGATACAAGAGAGTCTGAGTCTGCACCTGCACCCAGTCCAGCGGTAAGCATGGATATGGAGGCTAGACCATGGCTGATAGTACTCCAAGCGGGGGACCATGTCGTTATCATCTAAAGAATATGGATCTTTCTTCGTATGGCATTAAAAAGAAATGTTGCATCAACTCGGTACAAAGATCGACAATTCCTAGACACTTTTCAGACGACACATAATTGTACCATTTAAAATATTACGATAGATCCTGCATCAAGCACCCTGTCGCAACAACTGAGACCCCAATATAAGCTTTATAGACTATTAAAGCAAGGTATTACAAACAATATAACTTTGATTTTCCCCCCAAATTATTTTTAAAAATAATTATTCACAACCTCTTATTTATCAATGACAAAAATTAGTTTTATCAATCATCTGGAGAGGAACTGGAAATAAAATGTTTCTTGAAACAACATGGAAAATGCCACATACAACATATATTTGTCCACATCATTCATTGAGTCATATGGTTATTCTTGTTTTTTGATTCCCGATTCCCGACTATAATATATATATTCCCGACCGGTTTCACACTATAATATATATATATATATATATTATATGTGTGTGTGTGTAGACAAAGCCTTCAAACTAGCTAGACCTGCACGTCGATGACATGTCGACGTACATACCTGATCTTAATTATCACCTTGGTGTGAGGTCGAACAATAGGTCTACACCAGCACCAGGTGATGGTGATATAGGAAGCTGGTGCATCCAGGATCGAATAATGACAAAAATGTACAAAATGGAGAAGACATTTCCAAAGGGCGTGTATTCTTTCAAGAGGAAGCTTCCCGGTTCATTCGGTTCGATAATGAAATTGTTATATTTTGGTTTACATCAAGATTTGTCAGCAGTAACAGTCTTTCTTTACCAGTAACATGGTTATCTCATCCAGGGAACTAGAAAGCTTGTACTTCATGAAAGTGAATAAACGTGGAATCAGGCAAAATTTCAAATATACACTTTGTGTAAAAAAAGAGGATGTCCGGCTTCAATATCTATCTGAAACTAGATGTCAGTCAACATGTGCTTGAGTATTTACACAGATACACGTATCACAAGGAATGGTAGCCTGCCATTGTTAAGGGGAACAGCACAGTTCTGGGTAGTATAACAACCAACAGAGTCTTAAACACAGACTCTAAACATATTATTCGTAAGACATCTCAAATTTATATAATATTGAAACAGAACCTATGTTTGTCCTGGTTGTGAGCATGTCCTTCCTCGTGTCCATCCTCACAGTAGCACAAACAGGTAACCCAAGTTCACAAGAACATAGGTGCACTGTTGCAAGTGTTTGAAAACTTAGGCACATACTTATCACTTAATATATATAAAAAAGCAAAAATGTTGCAGTACTGGTATTTGTGTTGCCTTTAAGTAATACATGTATGTTGATGTTTCTACATTTCTGTTATCTGATTATTTGTTTGTTCATGTCACAAACAAATCTTCTACAGGTGTAGTTTAAAGTGATGATGGTTCCGATGCTACTTGTCATTATAATGTTTCTAGAAATATTCGGTGCCTTGCTGCGTGGGGTTGAGGAGAAAATTCAAAATAGATTCAACTCGTTATAGTATGTTTACCAATTTAAGAAATGTTTGTAACAATTATTATTTCTGATAAATTCGCCCTCGTCTCACACAGTAAATATGAACCTGCTTCCAAGCTTTCAGACTGTACACATTGAACAGATCCACAATTAGAAGATGACTGCATGTTTATCGATAGACGGGATCGTATAACCTTCTGACTGGATAATGATCAGATGAAGAGATTCATCCCTCGTCTCCGCAATTGATATCATATTATAGATCTCCCTATCCGGTAGTCATCTATGGATTTCCTTAACCGGCCCCTCCATCTACCACATCCTCCCCACCCTTCCATCTACCACATCCTCCCCACCCCTCCATCTACCACATCCTCCCCACCCCTCCATCTACCACATCCTCCCCACCCTTCCATCTACCACATCCTCCCCACCCCTCCATCTACCACATCCTCCCAAACCCTCCATCTACCACATCCTCCCCACCCCTCCATCTACCACATCCTCCCCACCCTTCCATCTACCACATCCTCTACCACATCCTCCCCACCCTTCCATCTACCATATCCTCCCCACCCCTCCATCTACCATATCCTCCCCACCCCTCCATCAACCACATCCTCCCCATCCCTCCATCTACCACATCCTCTACCACATCCTCCCCACCCCTCCATCTACCACATCCTCCCCACCCCTCCATCTACCACATCCTCCCCACCCCTCCATCTACCACATCCTCCCCACCCCTCCATCAACCACATCCTCCCCACCCCTCCACCTCTTCCCTCAAACCTCCACCTCTTCTCCCTTACTCTCTAGCCCAAATGTTTGGATTTAACATCATGTTATACTATATGTCACTTATCCCCCTCACTCCAACCCCTGCTCCCTCATTACTGATTTAAAGTGTGTTATCTGCAACCAATTTCTTGTAGTGTCTTCAATAACCCACGGCACTCCTCGTTTCCGACCGGATATTGATATCATAATATTTAAAAAAATGACAATCAATAAACGAATTTCGATCGAAGAATGGCCAGGTTATCAACAGGTAATTCAGCTACTCCATATCAGATCAATAAGACGACTGTAAACAGACAAACAGGTCGCTGATCTCAGTGTCTCATTACTTCCACGTATTCCAGGAACTAACTCACTTTTGACCAACGTTAACACGTCAGTGAATCAATGGCTTCAATATCGCTGTTTACAAACCAAGCTAATGATAAGGCTGCATGTTTAGCACCTGAGTTTGGTTACCTGGGGCGTTCACGTACTATCGATCCACCTGTCTGTTCATTTAATTACAGGTGAGGTAATGCTCAGTCACGTCAACAACACCAAATATTGCCAGACCAATTAGCCGTACGCAAATATTGTTTTACCTCTTTAGTTGACATCAGTATGGCTTGAGCTTTCCGCTGTCTTTCAAATTATATATGGTGTCGAAAGAAAACAGGAAGTATTGTGATGTATTCAAGCCTGTATAAGGCTATGGTCGTGATGCATGATGGTACAATGCCTGCGTAACTCACACCTGTATGTCTCTGTGTCATTGATACATGGATATACGATGCATTCATGTATTGCCAGTTTTACAACATTATTAACAAGGGAGTTTCCCAATCCTCTCGTTACTAAATAGAAAGGACCGTTATTTAATTTAGAACGTGATATTGAGAATTTAGAACTGTGTCGCTTATACTTACGACAGAGAGATATCACACCGAATCTCGGTAATCAATGCAAGTCGTTCGACAATAAAAAGTTCGAAGCTTAATTTAAGGGTTAGGTAAAAATCATAAGTCAGCGAACTGTTTCAACAATAAGAATGATGAGAGATGAAAGTTATGCAATATTTGCCCCTCATGCATATTATATGGACTTTACCAAATCAAACACTTCAAGTCATCAATGGAAAACATACTTTCGACAATTAGAGAAACATCATTGGTTAATTGATGCCTCGTATATTGGACCAATCAAGCAATCAAATTTTGACAATCCAGCATTGCCATGTTAGAATCCGTAATAAATTACTGTTTCTCACACTTGAATATAGCATCTAGCACATTGGTCCGAATAGTGCAGGATGCATGCTACTGACGGCATCGTTCGTGTTTGGAATCCATTGAAGAATCGTTTTGCACCAAAGGATATCTAACTAATCTGTCAGTGTGGTGAAGTTCCATAATGATACAGGTCTTAGTATCCTACGGATGGAAACTGGATCTAGTGACAGTTCTTGGCACAATAACCGATGAGAAATATCGTGGTTGATAACCGTGGTTATCTAGACTATCATCAACTTCATAATTACCCATTTTCATGGATTATATTGCAATTAAGTAACACCCTAATTAAAACTATATGAGTTGTTATGCGTCCCCTAAGTCCGTCATTACGAGATTACTACTCAGAATCAGAACCATGTTAAAATAGTAACTTTGCTGGTTGCCCGCCATTATTTTCTGTGAGATAAATTTGTTTTAATTTTTAATTTCAAAAGTTTCTTATCAGTCCAATTTTCGTTTTCATTTAAACGAATATATAAAGACTTACTAATCTTTTTGCAACAGTATATTTCTGAAAATTAAATGGAACTTCTTTTTTCACCGTTTTTGTTAGTGGTAACAGTAAGGGCAATTATGACGTAATACTGTTTTAAAACATTCTATTAAAAAAATTCTATAAAAGGTTAAGCTTGCATTTTTTAAATTCATTACCCTGAGTTAATGTATGTTTACAATCAATAACAAATTCATCATTACCCCTCATTTAAATTTTTTGTTTTTCATCTTTCTAAATTTACACTCTTCATGAAAATGACTCTTATAATGTACATAAAAATACTGTAGGCATTAGTCCACAAAAGAACGGGTCATTTCACTTTGATGAAAGGTTGAAGGATGTAAAAATCAGAACCACTGGTGCATAAACTTGTTTGTTTAAGACTGTAGGCGATCGTCTCTGTAGGCGTTAGTAGACTCCACCGTCCCGGATGAGATGATTAATGAGCGATTATCATCTACTTTCAAATTACGACATTTCATTTGCTGACAATATACATGACATATACATACTTGATGCGTAAAGAGCTGGTAAGCTTTACGAGAACATCCCGTCCTACACACTCAGAGTATGTAAGTAGTGTAACGGATAGGACATACCCCCAGGGAGCAGGAAGATTTTCAGTTTGAGTCACATAACATTGTTTGCTTAAAATTTAACACGTCTCACTAGGTACGTGGGTGACTGTTTGTGGGTTTTATTTAACCATCAACTAGATTGCATTTCTGTATACTCCATAGTCTTCTTATAATGGTTTTGTGATTATTTTTCATAAATTCATTGCTGTCATACTTCTGTTTGATGTATTATGTAATATGGCAGCGTTAAGAAGTGTGACACCAACCTGACGTCCTCGTATCTGGTGAGGAAGATTTTCCGGAACTGACCATCGTCCCCCTCACCCCAGTCTCGCAACATCTCGTTTGCTACGTGTTTTGGTAACACAGACATCAGCAACCGCTCCTGTAGGAAATGATTTAACTGGTTAGAACTTGAAATTTTTTATTTTGCATGTAGAATGTAGAATTGCACATCAGCCGGCGGTTCAACAAAATGAAGCGCTTCGTAGCGCTCATTGATCGCTCAATGTAGCGCTCAATGAGCGCTTCTTCTCTCTTGAACGACACAGTGCAAATTCCTCGAAGTTTGCTCGCCTTGCTACGTAGCGCTACATTGAGCAATCGTGTACAGGAGAGGTTTAAAAGTAATCGCTAATTGAGCGATTACTTTTAAACCTCTCTTGAACACGGCCCAGTTGTTTGTATAGGAACACAAGCTGTGGTGGTTAATTACTTTCGTGACTTGATTGCTACACATAGTCTATAGTCCACTACGCATTAACATAAGCAATTGAAGTAAGTATTTTTTATTGTATTCATTATACTTTATTTACTGATTTCGTTTGACCAATGACGTCACGCATACATTTGAATATTATTCAGTTTTCGTGTATGTTAATCATCACAAGCTGCGGTTACGCCTTCAAGTCATAAGCCTTTGTGGTTGCGGCGAAGTATTATAAATATTAACAAATGAACTATTAATTGTGTTCCCACTGTTTGTAAGCTATGAAGATCGTGGCATGCATGAATAGTATGAAATCTCAAAGAAAAAATGCTTAAAAGATAAAAAAATTCTTCCGAATTTACATCTAATAATTTACCTCAAATTTCCAAGATTCCGATTTCCTACTTATTTGTTTGCGAAAAGATAAAACTGCGCACAACAATACGGAGACTATCCCGAACCATTCTGCTACCTTTAAAGTATATGTCTAGGCAATGGCACATTTAGTCATGTGGCATTACGTCTGGAATATAAATTGCAGGCATCTGACCACCCAACTCCCAGAGACCGTGTGTAGTCATCTAACTGATGATAGGTATGCACCTCTCTACTTACCAGACAACTGATAAATAGAGAATCTCACCCAAGTGTCTTCTGATATCAAATATATCAACACGAGTTGATTAAAGTTACAAATATCCGAGGCTTGCCGAGGATATTTTTACTTTAATCAACGAGTGTTGATATATTTGATATCAGAAGACACGAGGGTGAGATTTTATTTATCATTCAAAATCATTCTTCAACAATTATTAGCAAAATAATGAACATATCTGCAACACAAAACTGCCATTTGACTACTTCAGCAGTGAGCTCAGTGAGGTCATAGCATTGTGACGTCATCAGCATTGTGGCATCATAGCATTGTTACGTCATAAACTTTGTGACGTCATAACATTGTCAGCAGTGTTCTCAGTGATGTCAAAGCTTTGTGATGTCATTAACTGATTATGTAATAGGATTGTGACGATTTGATTGTAGCGATATCTACAATGTAGTTATCGCTTGTAGATATCGCTTGATCTCACACAAGCGATATCTACTGTGGGAGCCAGTTTTGGATGATAAACGTCTATGTCTGTTTCATCGAACCAACCTGTGTAGAAGTGAGTTTTGAAGTGCTGACCCTAACAGCCATTGACGGGCAAGTCGAAGGGACGTAGCAAGATGTTTGGGTCATAACACTACTTTGAGTTTACAGGAAGTGTTTCAGCTCAAGTGTATAGCATGGGAACCTTTACCCCGAGTACCTGAACATACATACAAATATGACACGTCTTAACTGCATCAAATAGTTTACATTAAAACAATTCACACAAGTTTCATGCTAAATGTATAACTGTTTTCTATGTCACGTTTTCTTTCATTGTGTAAATTGTTTTCACCAACATTCAATGGGTCAGTTGTCTAACACTAAGGGAAATATCCACGTATATGTATAATTATGTATTATGCATAGATAGATATTCTTTATTTCCTTCATAGATTTGACGATTATAGATATTTATACAGTTACTTTATGGACACAACATGTACATGTACATTAGAAGATTATACAGGGTAAGGAATGATAAACAATCTATTCGTCAATTTTGACATAGACGTTGACAGTCATATAATTACATTTGTCCGTACATCATAGTTTACTATTGTACATTGTTGGGTATTATCCCGAGTTAAAAGTTCAGAGATTGATCATCATCATTGTATGTCCATAATTTTAAAATTAAACATCAGTATATTTTCAAATAAAATGTTTCTATAGGACATATTCATCTTACAAGACATAAAAACATGTTTTAAAATATCATATGCCACCGTACCACATGTGTATTCCTTTGACTGAAAGGGGAAGGAGCCAAGTTTAACAAGAAAAGCAATACTTTTGAAATGCCTTGGTCTACCAAGAACTAATTGTCATAGTCTATGTACATTGTCTGATCGTACTGACTGATATCGTAAAATTGATAGCTTTGACTGAATGCCTATTCTGCATTTTTGTCATAGTATAGGACCTTGTCCCGCACTACACTTGACCATTTACTTTTACATAAAAACATAGAATATTCTATATATTTATTCGATTTTCAGTGATGACATACGGCATTTATCGGTTAAAATAAAATCCGTGTTTTCACTGAGTGAAATAACATGTTATTCTACTCAGTGAAATCACACTTTCATCATATGACGTCATTGTAACAATAGAATGACGTCATAGGATGGCCGTGGAAAGGAAGGCGATCTCGGAGGCTCCGTTTATAAAATGAACGTCATTTACCAACTGTATGCGTGGTTTGTTAAATTAAATCTAATAAATAGAACATTTGACATGTCTCGTCGAATACCATGTATATCTCATCTCGTGAAGAAGATATAGTATATTCACATTCGTGGCTGCGCCACTCTTGGAAATATTCATTTCTACTTCACTCGATGAGATATACATGGTATTCAACGAGAAATGTCAAATATCCTCTATTTATTAATTGTTTCGTGAATATAATAGTTCGCTAATAATTCCATCATATCCAGAGATGTCATGTCCCTATTCCGCTTCTTGACAATGTATTATGTATTATGTATTATGTATATGTATATGTATATGTATATGTATATGTATATGTATATGTATATGTAAATGTATATGTATATGTATACAAGGGCACCTGTTGTTTGGACTCCTTCTCGATGGAGACGCGGACAGTGAGGGAGGCCCGGGTCTGCAGGAAGGAGCGGCGGTGCTGCAGGTCGGACACCACGTGGTAGATCACTCCAAGCAGGTGCGCGCTCAGTAGCAGCAGGAGGTCAGCGCTCACCTGGGTCGGGATGGTCAAACATTAGCATGGAAATATACTCATCACATCTCCAAGATATGGAGGATTGACTAAACGATGTCAAGGATATATCACCAATATACGGTCTAAGTCTGTTGATGGCCCCTTCCAAACGCAAGGCATAAATCTTGTCAGTCTCCATTGATTTAAAACAGCCAGTAATATAATGGAGACTGGCAACAGTTATGCCATGCATTGGGAAGTTGGTTGATTGGAGGACTGGCTGTCGATGTTGCAACAACGGAAGAAATGTCGCCCTTGTAATTTGTATTCTAATATATGCGACAGAAACAGTTATATGGTTGCTGTCAATTGAATAACACTGATACACGGCAAATGAATTATATACACATACATTTGAGTAAGAACATCATAAATATGTAAATTAAGTTTTTGAAGAGAGGTTAATTACCTTCTTAATAATACCATGTTCGCATGCACTAAATTTACTCCTATGAGCAAATTTGCTCATAAGTAAATATACTAATGTGAGTAAAAGCAAAATTACTAATGCCCTTTTTACATGCACACATTACTCTCAGGAGTATAATTACACCTAGGAGTATATTTACTCCCAGGAGTAAAAGTATATTTACTTTAAGTTCCATTGGAATTTAAGGACCCTTAAGTATATTTGGTTTGCTTACAGCTAAAACGTCATTCTGATAAGAACTAACAACTGCGTATCCAGAAGTGAAGAAGAGATTATCCATATGTTATGTGTAAGGCTTTGTGCTTGGTCTGTTAACTGACAAAAATAAGTGGTCGAAGCATTCTCAAATATGGTGAAATGAAAATGTAAGGAGGAGTTTTAATGATGAACAGTGAAACGAAAACTTTAACAATGACAAGAAAAACAGTCTATGTATTATTGAAAGAATCAAAACATTTTGTCCTAAGAGTGCGGCACCGTTATGAGAACCAATTGGTCTACATTATAATGTTGCTATCGTCGTGTATTTGCTTGCATCTATTGCTTAAAACCGAACTATCAGTAACCTATTTGAAGTATTTGAAAATCTCCATAGATAAGTTAATTCCCCAAATGGTGTAGAAGTGCAGGTTGTAATCAATTGATATGAAGATCACTGGAGATTTTCCAAATGGGTAGGTGCCATAGACTGCACCCACATGTCAATAGTAACATCAGTTTAAGCTGACGGTCACTGTCTCAATCGTAAGGAATGGTAATATGTAACTACAGTACTGAACTTAAAGCCTCCCACAATATTTTCAAAACAAGAATGATGAAGTTTTTTATAATGTTAGTTTATACCTTCATCCGGGTGACTATTTGAGACACATTTGCGACACATACAGAAGAGCTCGGATGTAGAGTAGAATATACATGTACAGTTACAATTGTTAAGTGAGATGAAAACCCTTATGACATAGATATAGAACTTGACGATGGCCCCAATGACGCTGATGGTTACAATAATGATGACCCGTTGCTGGGTGCTTAAAGAGCTGCACACCCATTTGGCTGCTTAACTTGTCAATTCATAAATGGCATGTCTTTGAAGCAAAATAATGTTATTATGCCCTGCTATTGTTCAATGTGGGAATATAGTTCAAAAGGAAATATAGACTATTGTTGTTTTGATATGCTTCAACTAAAATAATGATAACTATTAACAATGACAATATAACAAACTGTAAGAACAATATAAATATATACACTAACACCTATAAGACACACATATTAGGAACCAAGTGAAAGTAGACATGTTTATATTATATTGTATTATAAAAAAATCCATTTATGAAAAAATTCTATAGCTGACAGAAACTTTGTAAATACAAAATAAAAGACCAAAGACAATAAATAGTTAATTTACAAAGTTTAAAAATATAAAATTATGTCAAATTCTAGGATTCTAGCATCTAGCATCAGTTTGCTTACAGGAGTAAACAGAAAATACTTTTACTTTACCTCTTGAGGTAGAGTATTTAACTCCTAGGAGTATATATACTCCTGTAAGTAAATGTGTTTTGGACTGTTTACATGACACGTTTACTCCCTGTAAGTATATTTACTCATAGGAGTAACTATACTCCAAGGAGTAAACGTGTGCATGTAAAAAGGGCTTAAGCATTCGCATGACATTGATAACAAGGGGAAGTATATCATTATTTTATTTTGTAAAACTCACGGATTTTCTAATACCTGAAGAAAAGGGAGCCATGGGCTCTGTAGCTCATCAGAGTTTATATTGTTTTTATTCTGAAAATATCACCATTTTATTAAATATTGAAAAGGCGACTGTACGAAATGGGATTTTCAGAAAAAGAGTCTAAGTAACATAATTCATAATCCCTAGTCCTGAAAAATCTCGGTCTTAAAAAGTGTCAGTGCATAACAAAAACATGACATGAAACTCAGTGCATAACAAAAACATGACTTGACACTAAAGTACGATAAAATTGACTGTCCAAGTATCATATTTCCTGCAAAGATATTAAAGAAAAGGTGATCCTCCCAATTAAAATCCCAATAACAAGTACAATCCCCTGACACGACATTGAAAATCGCGAAAGAAAGAAAGTAAGGGAGGCACAGTATTATGCAAAATGTTATTACACAATATTATGCAATATTATCTATTGTCTATAGCTCTAAGATCTTTATTATTCACAGTAGAAAATGTTGCAATCTCCATCATACACAGATGACCATTTCAAAATTTGATAGTCCTAGCATTGCTAGTTCCAGGAGTGAAATTTAAGATTCGAGTTCAACAACCTGCCACGCCTAGATTTAAGGAAGGATTTTGACCAAATGAACAAACTTAACTCTACATGTTATACAGATGTTATTCTGAAAAGTGTAGCTTTCTGTATCAATTTACTCCTGTCAACAAATTTGCTTATGAGTAAATGTTTTTGCACAACCCCTTGACTAGGTGAAAATTTGCTCATGGAGTAAATTTATTTAGGTGAATAATTGCGTTCGCATGCACTAAATACTCACGTGAGTATATATTCTTACGTGAGTAAATGGATGCATGCGAAAGGGTATAGACTTTAATAAGATGATGTAACATTTTAGAAGGACAACATCAAACAAGCAAAAAACCAATTTCACTCTCCTTTATCGACTAGTTAAAGAGCTTCCAAACCGACGATATTTAAGCGTGTTTTGTCATAAAACAAAAACCAACAAACTCTCCGTTTTAATTCCAAATAATTCAGTTGGCTTTAAGAGAAATGAATAAAATCCGCCGTGTTTATCACTCGTTGATTAAACTATCTTGCAATGACGTGCATAGTTTCTGCTGTAAAATATTTGTTTTCTGAATCACTTGTGATTTCTAGATCCATTGAATACAACAAATCACATTAAAGATTTCTATTGACATACTTTTGATATTATACAGCGCAATACAATACAGTTACAATACTACACAGTTCAGAACAATTAGGGATAAAACTCATCTGAGTTACAAATAATGTTATGCAAATACCACAACAAGTATACAACCATACTACAAAGTGATTATGAATACATTTCAAAATAGAGATGCATTCACTCACGAAACAATACGATAACGTGTAAATATAACGATAAAGAATACATTAAAATGACATAAAGCATAAAAGAAATAATTCCAAAACGATGTACCTCAAAGGCAACATAACATTAGTATAAATATAAAATAAAAGAAACACAAAATTCATTTACAAATATATGAAATTACGGAAATGTGAAACTATTCAAATTCAAACAATTGGACTACAATTCGATATAAAACATATACGATTTGTTTGCAAAAAAACCCATTATATACAGTTCTAACTACAATATATGTAAACTGTAAATAAAACCCAGCACACTGTATTTACTCTTGCGCTAGTCGTGATTTTCACAGGGTAAAACAGGCGCACTTAACTCTACAACGGTGTTACCATAGACAATATTTTAAAATGTATGCTGTGATTGACGCAAGATCTCTTAAATTATTAATTCATGTGTACCATACATATAACTTTGTTTGATCTGATGAATAGTATAGGTTCACACATACGGTATGTGGGCGCTGTCTCATTACATATGTGTATTACCGAAAAGCTTAAAAAGTAAACGTGTAAATAAAATGCATCAAAATAACTTATGATGAATATGAAGGGAACTGACCTGGTTACCAAGCAAGGTTACATTGGAGCCTCTTTGAAACCAGATGACCACAGCTGCCGTCACGTGACCAAGAGTAACCAATGAGGAGAATAGTATAGACATCACCAGTTTGGTTGGAAGCATGAGGTAAGTCAGGTTAACCAACACTAATATCCATGATAAACCGTCACTAGGGTACGAGGAGGTGGAATTTAGAGTCAAATCCACAAATATTC
The DNA here is from genome assembly GCA_936450465.1 of Gibbula magus. NCBI lineage: Eukaryota > Metazoa > Mollusca > Gastropoda > Trochida > Trochidae > Gibbula > Gibbula magus. The sequence continues at coordinate 108,029,531 of OW388289.1, read as the reverse complement.
CTAATGTAAGAAATACCCACACGACGTACGGCATCGTGGTCCGCCATTTTACTGAAATCCGTTGGATATGGCAGACTACAAAAATGATGAGGTTTACTACTAGAAGAGCGATGAATATTGCTATCTTCACAAGTTTCACTTCGTGGAACATGACGCACTCGACCGTGAGCACGTACAGGACGTAGATGAGCGAGAAGAAGAGGAAGGAGTCAGTCATGTCGCACTTCCGCCGGGAGATGTACTTCCGGTACAGCTTCTCCTCCGACGTGTTCTTGAAGCTCCCCAACACGCCCACCCTTCTCTCAGTGACACCAATGTCCGAATATCCTATTGGTTCAATCTTCTTTCCTTTCATTTTGGATTCATTGGAGTCCAATAGGTCACTGCTGCAGATTTTCAGACCCTTCACTCGTCTCTAAGAATTGTCTCATTTTGATAGAGCCCTGGTTGTTATAACAGATCTACTCGCTTACAGACTGCTACTTGCAGGAACCTTTCGCAGTTTATGTCATACATACCACCTTCTGCAAGACATCCACGGGTAATAGGTTCCTTTTATTCATGTCACGTGACGTCCTCAATTTTCTCGCATCCAAAGAGCATCGTGAAAACTCGTCGATATTATCTGTTTTATCAAGGACTAAGCACCACGAGTAACCTGGAACGAAGAACATAGCTACATTTTATTACAGTTATTGGCTAACTTTAAAACAATAATAGTGTCTTAATGGCGTTCGATTGTTGAAAGAAACATCCGCACACAAATAAAATCAATTCCCTTGTTTATTGCTTATCGTGTTGCCACGTGGCCTGTACATGGTCATCCTCAGTGAAGTTCAGCAACAATAGGCGCCGCTCGTTGGATAGCTTCATGGCTGGATAAACTGTGTTTGAAGGGTGATTGCCTGTCCAAAACAGAGACATGAGATGAGTTGTCCGAGACTCGAGTTGTCACCCTTGGTAAGGGTAACTATGCCTCTGATCACCAGCAGCACATATGTGTTCTGGTGACATGTATCTCAGTTTGTGTTAGACCAGAGTTATAATGTTTGCCCTCCGCTCGCCACCCATCTACAGTGTCAGCGCACTGCGGCTATTGTCCTACTGTTAGAACTGAATGGACGTCAAGTCCAGAACTTGTTTCCATGGAAATAGAAGCACGTTCTTACCATTATTGTCATACATAATGTATAGTCATTAACAGCTCTGTAAATACAGTTTTCCGCTTTGTCATTAGAAACACTTAACGTCGAATCCAAATATGAGTCTGTGATTTTGAAAAGCGTTTACCATTAGGTTGTTTACAGCTCGCTGATTCACTATTATACCTGGATCATTGGATGTCAATCTGCTCAACACTGTAACAGAGCTGTAACATCCCCTTGATGTCAGCGAGTATACGGACGTGTTCAGTTGCCGCTATCAGTTTCAACTCAACATCGACACAGTGGTGGTGCGCGCAGGTTATTCTCCTGCTGTAATACCAACCGTCTTGTGTGAATTGAATACTGTTGAAAACTATTCGACTTAGTTGCCATTTGTAACCAGAAAGCAGTAGTGTTTCAGTTTACATTTGTGTCAGAAAGCACATGAGCGTGTATCGCTTAGAGAAAATGATAGAGAGACATATCTGCCATTAAACAGAAGTTATGTCTTTTGTTTAAGTGGCAGGTAATATAACTACAATCATCACAGGTTAGTTATCTCGCCATGGTCAGTTATGAGGTAATCAACCGACGGGAAAAAATGGACAAGTAAAATATGTAAATTTGATCAAATTAGAAATCAAGGTTTTATAAACAACGAAAGTGGTATATATTCTAATCCTGGATATCTCTCTATGATGTCAAGGAGTGTATTGTAAATATATATTTCCGTTCGGCCACGTAACACATACCAGCAAAGTATCCCCATAAAAGGCATATATCAAATTATTTTATTAATTGATTGTTCCGCGGAAGTGTAATTAGAGGCAAATAATGACCCGATTGCCTCACGTTATGGCAATAAACTCTGCGCATACGGGTCAGTGTCAGACTGCATATCCGTCGTTTATTGAAATCAGGGCAAAACCAATTCCATTTATACCAAGAAATGGAAGGCTATTGACCGTTGCCTTTACAGGAAATATGGAATTAATAAATAAATCATCAATTCGGTACAGATGTCCTAGGAACTATTATCCTCATCGCTGTGAGGGTTTATTACCCTGCAGTATGGTAGTGGTAATGAAACATGTGTACACGTCCAGGAGATAATCACCGACATCCCAGTGTTGACAAAAGACAGGATTTGCATTAGTAATCACTGCCACTTTCAATAGGCCCCCTGTTGATATGCGGATCACCGTGCGATGTTGTGACACAACGGACATACTGTTATGAGAGAGAGATATCACTGCAAATAGGATGTCGGAATATAATGCCCTTGTATTAATGTTAATGTAGCCTAATGTTATGAATCGGTTGAACTGATGTAAACCATATAGCAAGAACATTTCTATCCAGGAATTTCTGATACAGTTTTCGAAATAGGAAATCATTATTCCAGCTAAACAGTATCACTTGCTAACTAAGTTTATATAATGCGCGTTTGTCAATTTAAATAAGGTGTTGAAAACAAATGCTAACATCTACTTCATATACATTGTGATAAATGCAATGTTGTATACCAAGTTTTGAAACTATAAAGTTGCCCAAACACTCTGCGTCTGTTTTAAAATAATACATATTCTGCTGGAACTTGATATAGGACAAACTTAAAAACTCATACTGATTTAATAAGCATTTCCTCTTCTTATGTTATGCAAATAAAGGTAACCGATAACGCTCTGTCAGTATCCCTATAGGTTGACTTGAAAATAAAAGGTCTAGTTACATACCTCTCCAGTTTCTCCACGGTTCAGTGTGTGTGTGTCCAAAGTATCCCAACTGTTCCTTCAGTATGAATCACCACGATACACCCACAAATATTGGCACTGAACATATTTCTCCTTCCTGCATTCGTTATCAGATTCGGTAATATCTCAGATGAATTTTCGTCCAATAACACTGACACACGTTAATTTAAGATGATAAATAATAGTGAAATAAAAACTTTTCCTCGAATGAAAATGTCCAAGTCTCGATTATGGACAAGTTCTCCCCATAAGGGCTGTACGATTCCTGGTGATGAACCGTTATAACGTGACCGACTCGAACCTCACAGAAGGTATCAGTGATCGTCACATATGGAAACCTTTCATAATGCCTTGAAACAAGAACATTTTGTGGAGTTATAACTGAAACCACATCCCATCAGGATGTCCACTTCAACTGCTAGATCATCAGATCCAGCTCTCTGTTAAAGGTGTGTAAGTATAAAACGAGTCGCAATGAGGAAATCAACACTGATCAGTCCTCACAGAGTATACAGGATAACCCTTGCTAAGTGTTACCCCGCTGGACATGACTGCACGTGTAAAATGTGTGATTCGATTCATCCTGACTTGACAACGTGCTTGGTGCTAGCGGTGTATTCCGCGACCGGTGGCGAGGATACCTGTAACGCGCGTCCAGGACACAGGTGTGGCAGCCAGGTACGCACAGATCGATTCATCTCGCCGCGCACCTGCCTGTGGTGTGGGAGGGAAGCGCTAAGTGACGGTCAACTGTTTTCATTATCGAAATCAAGTTAAATGTGTATACAAGATGGCATGACATTGTCTATGTTTTAAATTAGCATAGTCAAATATATATGTTGCTGATATTCTTTTCGAAAAAAAAGATTTAATGCAATGTTAATTGTTTTTATTGTCATAAATGTTTAGCATATTTCAAGTTATAAAAATATTCATTCTTACATGTATATATCTTCAACAAAGTGAACATACATGTATTTATATTTGGAGTGGGAAAATATAGCAGATTTGTTAAACCAGAACCCTGTATCACGAAATAATTTAACCAGGTTTATTATTCATCGCCGTGTACGATACAAATATGTGTATTGATGCTATATGCCTTGCGAAGATTTGTACAACCTTCAAAGCGATATAGGTTGTTCAACGCAATCAACTTTTATCTGAATTGATGATAAAAAAAACAATTTCATGACACTAACCAGTATTTTGAAATTATTCTTAACCCAAATAGCCTTAAATTTAAGTACAGGATAGTTTGAGTTTGTTGCTGGTCAAAAGATTAGCCTATATGAACACAGATGCGATTTGATACTTGGATTTATAAGCGTGTGTATTTTCCTTCCTACTTTATCGCATCTATGTCATCTGCAAGACGGCGAGTGTTTGCTAAGTAAGTAAACACCTACCCGCCTGAATGTACATATGCAGTAGGCTGGTGATCAGTAGAGGAGGCTCGCCAAGTTATGTGCAGTCAGGGTGTCGTCGTACTGTACAAGTTTAAAGGGACATTTAAATTCGCATTTTAATCAGGTTAACTAGAACACTTGACCCCCTTTGAGATGCAAGTAATCTTTATGGAATTTAAAACATGCATATGGTAATGTCATCCACGTAAACTTAATTAACCAATACTGTCTCCAAGGCCATTCTTTCGCTTTTAAACGACAGGCTCAAGTAACTCTTAAGCATGGTCTACTTTTTAAACAGTCAGGCAAAATAAAGGACTCACTTCTGTTGAATTTATATGTATGATTTTCAATTGCAAATATCTCAAGTTTTCGATGTCATAATCTAAAACTGAAAAATACAAGTATTTAGTCAGCAGTCAAAAATACTTCTACATGTTTTTTAAATTAAAAAAAAACCTACAAAAATACTATTTTAATTACAAATTGAATTAGTTTACATGGAGAAATATAAATTATGGAAATATATATACACCTGGAATATATTTGCATATGGGAGTAAAATTATATTTACTATGCGTTTACATGAAGAATAGAGGAGGTGAGTAATACAGATTTTGAAACAGTTGTCATTCATATATAACTCATACAACCGTGAAGGCTCTATTTGCAGTAAAGCGAAGAACAGACTCTCCTCAGACCTGAAAAGCATGCCAGGGAGTTCGGCGTTTGTCTGTCCACCCGTCTGTAAGCCTTACTAATTTTAAAGAACCACTTGCTGTAGAGAGCTCAAATCCTGGGTACAAACTACTTGGATAATTGGGATACTAAAATATAGATTTGATTATTCTGTATCCACTATTTTCATCTTTAAACAACTGAAATGTTGTGAATAGACTCCTTAACGACAGGGACAACTCCTTAGCCAATGGGGTCATTATAGATTTAGTGACTCTGTGACCCCAAGTAAGAACCACAGGGATTATGCTCAATACCTGTTTTCCTCATCCTCTTCAGAAAGAAAAACTAGAGAAAGCTGAAATCTTGTGTAAAGACATCATCACCTTTGGTCATTATAAACTATAGATTGTGTGCCTCTGTGTCGCCAAATAAGCCCCTTAATAAGAACACAGGAGCTATGCCCTAAAAACCATTTTAACTTTTTCGTCGGATCTAAATGCACCAAAAGACTGAAATCGTGTGTAAATGGTGATTATAAATGATAAATGATGTGATTATGTGACTCCAGATGTGGTAACAGAGTCTACGACCTAAAAACCTATTTTCGTTTTCTTTTCCAAAACGAAAACCCATAGCAACATAAATGTTATGCATGTACTCCTTAGGCAACGTGGATAATTAATAGTAGTGATTTGGTGAATGTGGCCCTTAACAAGGAGCACAGGGACTATGCCCTAAAAACCAATTGTCTTCTCTTCCATAACTAAAAGCCCGAAAAAGTTGAAATCTTGTGTATAAACTCTTTGGTTAATGGGATGGTAAATTGAAGGTGCAATTTAAGGGCTACAGGTGCCACTCCCTAAAAATCAATAAGTGCCTTCTTCGCAAAAGCTAAATGGACTAACCACAACAGAGGTGAAATCTTTTGTACACCTGAGAATTACACATTTTCTTTTTTTCAAGAATGAGGTTTATATAGTGTATATTCGTATATAACTACTTTTTGAAAATTACAATTTTTAACCTTATATTTTTCATTATTTAAAGCCTGGTGAGATACACATCCGACGAATCCGATTTTCTTTTGAGTACAGGAATAGTTCTGTCACTTTTAAAAGAACGTCAATTGTGAAAAATAGGAATATACTCACATGTGTATTTGCAGAGAAGTGAATATATTTGCAGAGAAGTGAATACATGACACAAATACTCACGTATGCAGACACACATGTATACAAATATACATTCCTTAACTTAATTTAACTTAACTAGTTGAATTATATAGGTTACTTTGAGCATTTGTTCTAGATCATTGCAGGAATGTAGCTATTTAGACAGCCATGTGCTCCATTTAATTATCTTTTGTGTTAATGTATTGACATTGGACAGTTATAGACGCGTTTGTTTTAATCATTTGTGGCAATGCATTGTACTTTATCTGCACTATGTAGTTTAGTCTACAACATCAAAGTAGAATGTAGTGATTCAGAAGGTCGTCAAAGCCCTCAAAATAAGTAAGACCCATCGTTATTGGTCCGCGGATTTTAAAAACACCCAAATTTAAAAGTTATTACAGCTGCTGAATAAAAAGTTTGTTACATTGCTATGTTTACATGACTTTGGAGACTTCAGACACAATAACACGTGTATAAATGATTGTATTGTATCACTATTTGGTATCACATGAAAGTACATTCAATAAGGAACATTAAATTCCCTTTTGTTATTCTCAATACCTTTATTTGTTTTGGCATGGCTTCCCGGACACTACGACGGGTATCTTTTTAGACAAAATACCAAAATTTATTTACCAACTTTCAAAGCTCCTGGCTTGAAGCAGGCATTCCCGTGGCAGCTGTTTTACCAGTCTAAATAGGGTTTATGTCTTGGAAATTCCAAAGCTATTCCAATTATGGTATGTTCCGGACAGCCAAAATTTAACAGTCACTCATGGAAAAATGTTTTTATTTGGTAAACTGTTGTTTTTTTAAAATTAGAAATACATGACATTCACATAGTGTTTTAGGTCATTGGTGATCACATTCTGACATTTCTGGGAATTAAAGAAAACAACCAGCTTCTGAGATTCCAGGTGACATTTTCTGACCATATCCTTAAAAATGGCCTTTGGGTGGGGGTTTTACAGTCGCCTCCGAACATGACAATCCAGGTACTTTCACTAATATGTGTTTGTTCATTTGTTGAATTAAAATAACCAGTTGTCTGAGACAAGTGTGCCAATGAAAGCAGATAAATTATTAATTGACAACATGAATTCTTAGAGATAACAGACATCGTGTAATGACATTTTTTCCAGAATCTTTGTAAATTTTATATAACTTCATAATGGTTTAATAATGTATATATGTAATTCAAAAGCACTTTTTGTGTGGAAGATATATGTAATGTTTATGTTTGAAAATATTAGTATATATTAATATTAGTTCATATGTAAAAATGGAATGACCTCACCGAGACGGACTGTTGATACCTATAGTATTCATCTATGTAACTGTAGCACTAATTTCAATACAATCAGAATCTAACTAAATATATATAGTAAAAATAATTTCCACACTTCAATTGCATTTAAATGATTTGACGACCTAATTATGAAAAGAAAACAACAGGTTTATAAGTTATTTTGGAAAATAATGACACAAATGTAGCGTCTGTTGCGAATGTAACAAACTTTTGTTAAGGATCTGTACAATAGCGACTATGGCAGTTACTGGGTTTTAATTGGCAGTTTCAAAGTGTAAAGATATGCTTGTGATGCGAACTTTTTACTGATTGGCACAGTTCTATGTGCACTCAAAAGCAATAATATATGTCATGTTATAGCAAAATTCACATTTCCTTTTGTAAATGATGTTTATGCAATTTTCCTTCTTTCATTTTGAGGTAATTCATTTATTAGACCTGCCACTCAAAATGCAATCACCATAAGCTTTGCCACTCAAAAATCAATCTAGCTCATCGCTAACCTCTAAATTCATTTGAATCCAAATTTAACATTTTTGAATAAATTTATGAAAGTGCTGACAAACTGAGCCAGTGAACACATTTCAATTCTCGTCATCTGGGGTCATGCATCATAAACCTATATCCTCAGCTGATCATTAATAATAATTGTTTTTCATCGCACAACAAATTATAATTTACTATATTTATTTTGTTGCGTGTCTTTTCACAATAATACTATCATATGCACAGATATTTATTTTATTGGCTGACCAGTTGAACTTTATTTCAATTTAATTCTTTGATTGGGATACTCGTGGTAGCACACTTGCATATCCCATACATAGTGGAATGAATTTGAGTAATTAACAGGCAATTTCACCTAGTCTTACACGTACATTGTACAACAAGTTCTCCAACGACATACCACAAAGTAAACACAGGATAACCATTCTGAAGTAAAGGCAATCAAATGGAACAAACAGTGTATTTACAAATTCGTTCAATGAATTAATCATTACATATAACGCAAGTAAAGCTTTCATCACCAATTTGGCGAGGAGGAAGTATTTATTTCAACCTGCTGTCATGAATACGGTAGTATAATAATGTCTAAGAAAGTGGTCGGCAAAAGTGTGGTCACGCGTGGTCGCACTCGTGGTAAACTCGTTGACCCCACGTGGCTATCCATGGAACACTAGTGAACAGCGCCTTGCTCACGCGTGTATCAGCTGAACACAGATATCAATCGATCAATCAAACAATCAAACAATCAATCATTCATTTTTGATCTAATAAAACCGCTAACGGTGGTACAAAAGAATACTATATACATATATTACATCAACGGACAGCTGCAAGAATGGTTGTATCATTGACAAAGTCATTTTAACTTTCCTGAAAAGTTCATAAATGTTTCGACAGGTCTTTCACTTCTGAACGAGTCGTGAACCACAAAATTTATCCCTTTGACAAAAACTGAAGCTAATGTTTTTTTGAATCGGTAACACACAATTAGAAAAAATGCTGCTTTTGCAAAGACAATTAATTACAAACTGAACAAGTTTATTCGTTGAAAGCGAGCGCTTCGTTTAAATACGTCAAATCAGTCAAACATGGCGTAATTTGCCGACGGGAGAAATATAATTAATGCCGATAACTCTTTAAATCGTTCGGTGACCCCCAAATTTTCTTATAATTTTGGATAAAGGACATAATAAACTTGCTATTTTATTTCATCGTTTCATCTCTCCTTAAGCTCAATCAATCAATCTTTATTCTTAAAAAAAAAACCACCCACGGTGGTACAAGAGAATATAAACATACATATATATTACATAAACAGACAAGAATGGTGGTAACATAGTTCATTTTAACTTTTCAGAAACAATACGAAGATACTTTGACAGTGCCTTCAATTCTGGTATTTTTGTTGAACTTATCAATCTTTTATATTTGTAAGGATTTGGCCACTTGAAATAGGATTCGTGAATATAAATGCGACGTTCTGTTTCGAATGCTTTACATTTAAATAGATAGTGAATCTCATCTGCAATAGCCGGGGAGTCGCACAGAGGGCATGTTCTATCCTCGCGGGGTAGACCTAGCCATCTGCCGGTTTCAATTGGAAAATTATGGTTGCTTGTTCTTAGTTTCAGAATCGGGAGATGTTCGAAGGAAGGTACCTCTTTTATCAATATATAAATAATTCCTTTAGAGCTATTAGAAACAGAACTTCGCCAGGACTGATCCAAATGATCTCTTAATGTAATTTCTACTTGCGGTGAGGCCTATATTTGGGGGAGAAGTTGTATGGATTGCTAAACACATAGCTCATTCCGCATCTAATAATAATATGCTCTACATTATTAAGCCAAACGTTTTCTTTATCGTTGTTCAGTTTATCACACATAAAATATTCTAGGACTGTTTTAGATATCTTAGTTTTGTTAGTGTTAAGAGTATTATGCTAGAAATTAACAACTCTCTTAGCTATTTTTATACTCATTGGTTTTCTCACAAGCTCACCATAGATAAAGACATTTGCTGTTGAGTTTGATAAACCAGATGACAACTATAGAAATTTAAGATGCAATCTTTCGATTATTTCAATATTTTCATGCCCCCATATTTCACACCCATACAATAAAATCGGAGCAATCATGACATCAAATGCTTTGAAGAGAGTATCCAGGGGTAAATGATTATTCTTAGCTCTACGTAGGAGACAAAACATGGCTTTAGATGCATGACGCTCATGAAATACTTCCGTGTACGTTATGTGAAGTGATGGACAGCTAATACCCTGCCTGCCTTGTACTTGCTCCGTTCATCTTCTACCCTTGTCCACATGCGCTTATACAGGGTTTTTACTAACTCATTTCGTTCTGAACAGGCCGTTGGGATAATAAATTGTGCATATCGTTGTATTGTCTTATTGTTTATTATTTGATGATATTTATTACTTTACTGAAATTAATGCACCCAAACCTTACTGCATGTAGAAAGGTTCTTTACAGTAGACACAGTTACGGAGCTCCTGGCGGGATTCGAACACGGACCTATCGATCGGAAGCAGAACGTGCTATCCCGCCCCTAGAAGGGGAAAGAGTGATTTAAGGAAATACATGTACGCCTATGGGACTTCTGTACATCGGTCCGGGATCCCTGTTGTTTCAAACTGGGATGACACATGCAAACTCCCAAGCGAGTATGAATCTACTATGTCTCCGATATGTCACACAATATGCTCTTGAGGTTATGTAAAGAATTCACGCAAATGGTAGTATATATGATATATCAATGTATTATCTGTGTCCTTGTGCGTGGGATTGTAAACTTTCGAAGAGAACATTTCTAAAAATAATAAGTGAATTTATAGAGTGCTCAAATCCTCCAGGCACCAAGTGTCTGCTCTATAGTGTGAAATGAATTTGAATCGTCCTTAAAAATTGCTAGCTCAAAAGAAGAGCTTCATTATTTCAATGAAAAGATGTGACCTTCATCTATCTACGTAAACAATTTGGCTTCGGATCAAGATGTCCGTGGTTTGAATCCCGCCAGGGGCACAACAACTTTGTCTACAGTAGTTCTATGTGCAGTAAGATCTGGGTGCAATGCTACACAAACAATACAGTGCAGTACCTCCAATGGTTCGCTTGTTCAAGCCGTTGCTCGCAGGTTTCACCGCAATACATAGTCACATGGTGTTACAGGCTTTCTCCCTGCAGCCGTGAAATACGCTTGATACACCAAATCACCTTACCTCATAAAACTAGTAACCATTTATTGACCAAGTCGCACTAAAGTGTTGATAGCATTTCATCCATAAAATGTTCTCCCTAAATTAAAATTCGAACTATATTTTTTTTCAAAATCATTTATTACACAAAAGTACCACGAATTTACATGCACAGTGCGATACATGGTATAATATCGCAAAACAGCCTTCATCTGCATTACAAACATGTAGGAACATGCATAAACAAGCGATAACAGCTTACAATGATATTGACAATGCAATGATAAAACTGTAGTTTGGGTTGACATTTTGTAAATTATACTTTAACAGTGACTATAAAATGAGTAACGGTCAAGTTCATCACAGACCATGAAGTCTGGTTAGACATTTTAATAAAATTTAAGTCATTCTGTAAGATGCCAATAGTTTCAATGAATATAAAAGTTTTTGTTGCACATGTTGGTGAAATAAATGAACAGAAGAAACCCCTATTTGGAATATTTTCCCATGTCATTTTGATGGACCCCGGAGGGACTGTTGGAGCGCCCCACTAAGTAATGCAACAACAGCAGAACTCACATATAGTGACAAAAGTGAGTTATTGCTTAACGCTATTTCGGCAGTATTGCAGCCATTAGCGGCTAGATTGTTAAAAAAGAACAATTGAATATTAATGTATCCAATATATTACAGAACATGTTAATATTGAATGTACACAAATGTATATATTTGATACAAAGAGATTAAAGTTTTGTAATCGAGAGCCCAGTACCTTTTTTTAAATGGCACTTTTAATAAAGAGGTTAATGGGCGATTTTCATGAGCAAGATATACTTTAGAACTGAAGGATATTTACAATAATATCAAGTAAGTATTTACTTCTTAACTTTGGGAAATGGGGGCAGGCCAAAAGGCAATTGAATGCATTGTCATGGATGCATAACATAGTTTACACATTTTGTTTTTATAAATTTAGCTCCATCGTTCAACTTCAATTGGCAAATTTCATACAGAAATTGCATGTCCATGATTGCTAAACTTTATCAATAAGGATAACTTTCATCCTAACACGGTTTCTTGCAAGATTCTTTCACCTGAATTGAAATTAAATTAAAATTAAATTCTGGCTGGCTAGACATTTTTACAAAATTCAAGATAGAACCATTCAAGGTGAGGTGAGGTGAGTTGGGGTTTAACTCCGCTTTCAAGAGTGTTTCACTTATATTGAACCATTCAAGACAAGTACTATATAAAAAATAAGTATCGGTTGTGAAATAAACTAAAACATATTAATCTTACAAAACAATTGGACACTGATCTAGATTAAGTCTTTGAAGGGCTAATAGAATTGAAATACACAAGAAAGTATGTTTTTCTGGATAAAAACTTATTTACTGTGGACATTCAAAACATTTGAAATATATGATTACTCCTCACTCTTTATCAGGTTGATTGTGGGCTGTGACAAGGTTGCAACTAAATAAAACCTGATGAAGGAGTAAGCATATACTCCGAAGCATCATGTATGTTCACAATAAATTGTTGTTATCCAGATTGATGTTGTTCCAAGTGTTTTTCTTATTCATCAGATGCTAGACCATGCAACACGGGAATACCATACATTTCAGCAAATGTGCCCTCACATATCAAATGCTTAAAGTTTCAGAATATAGAATGATATCCCAATCTCAGCGTGCTCCCCTAATGGTAACACCATTCCTCTGGACATATCAAGCTCCACTGTCTTCTAAACATGTGGTTTATAAAGGCCACGTTCAATTTCCGTATTACATTCTGCACACTCGTCTTGATAGGATCATGAAATCCTTGCAATTGAGGCTTAATTTTGAAACGTTGCAGAAATCCTGCACATCATGACACAGGAAGTTGTTATTCATAGTCATGATGAGTCATAATTATATGATTAAAGTATAGATAGTAAACATGTAAAATTGCTACATTTGGGACCACACCAACTGTTTATCTTTTTACAAGAATGTATGCTAATGCAGAAAGTGAGATCCAAAATATAACGAGTTGTGAAGAAAACTTTTGAAAAGTAGGATATGAAATTTAAGACAAAATTGAACGGGAATTTTGAAAATTGGAATGACTTACATCCTGGTGGACCATTATCAAAATGTGATAAATTTTGTTTTTAAAAAGCAAGATAATTTTGAATCTTTTGAAATTTTGATCATCTAGGCCCTGGTTGGCCATCATTAAGATGTGCTGAAATATTTTAGAAAAGCATGAACATTTTGAATTTGTTCCTAAAGGGAAATTTGGAAATAGTTGAATGGCACAAAGGCCCTGGTGGATCATATTAAGATGTGCTGAAATATTTTAGAAAAGCATGAAGATTTTGAATTTGTTCCAAAAGGGAAATTTGAAATTTGAAATTTGAAATTAGTTAAATGGCACAAAGGCCCTGGTGGCCCATCATTAAGATGTGCTGAAATATTTTAGAAAAGCATGGACATTTTGAATTTGTTCCTAAAGGGAAATTTGGAAATAGTTGAATGGCACAAAGGCCCTGGTGGCCCATCATTAAGATGTGCTGAAGTATTTTAGAAAAGCATGAACATTTTGATTTTGTTCCAAAAGGGAAATTTGAAATTTGAAATGAGTTGAATGGCACAAAGGCCTTGGTGGCCCATCATTAAGATGTGCTGAAATATTTTAGAAAAGCATGAACATTTTGAATGTGTTCCAAAAGGGAAATTTGAAATTTAGAATTAGTTGAATGGCACAAAGGCCTTGGTGGCCCATCATTAAGATGTGCTGCAATATTTTAGAAAAGCATGAACATTTTGAATGTGTTCCAAAAGGGAAATTTGAAATTTAGAATTAGTTGAATGGCACAAAGGCCTTGGTGGCCCATCATTAAGATGTGCTGAAATATTTTCGAAAAGCATGAACATTTTGAATGTGTTCCAAAAGGGAAATTTGAAATTAGTTGAATGGCACATCCTTAAGATGTGCTGCAATATTTTAGAAAAGCATGAACATTTTGAATGTGTTCCAAAAGGGAAATTTGAAATTTAGAATTAGTTGAATGGCACAAAGGCCCAGGTGGCCCATCATTAAGATGTGCTGAAATATTTTAGAAAAGCAAGATACTTGTGAATTTGTTCCTAAAGGGAAATTTGGAAAAAGTTGAATGGCACAAAGGCGATGGTGGATCATCATTAAGATGTGCTGAATTATTTTAGAAAAGCATGAACATTTTGAATTTGTTCTTAAAGGGAAATTTGAAATTTGGAATTAGTTGAATGGCACAAAGGCTTTGGTGGCCCATCATTAAGATGTGGTGAAATATTTTAGAAAAGCATGAAAAATTTGAATTTGTTCCTAAAGGGAAATTTGGAAATAGTTGAATGGCACAAAGGCCCTGGTGGCCCATCATTAAGATGTGGTGAAATATTTTAGAAAAGCATGAGCATTTTGAATTTGTTCCTAAAGAGAAATTTGAAATTTGGAATTAGTTGAATGGGATCACCATTAAGATGAGCTGAAATATTTTAGAAAAGCAAAATGATTTTGAATCAAATCTGAAAAGGGATTCTTAAAATTAGAATAAGTTGAAAGGTTCTGAGGCATTTATGTGCTGAAATACTTTAAGAAAAAGAAGATAATGTATAATCCAATCCGAGAGGGAAATTTGAAATTGAAGTTGAAAGGCACTTAGGCCCTGGTGGACCATTACTGGTATTAAAATGTGATCAATTTTGTTTTAAATAAGAAAGATAAGTTTGAATCCAATCAGAAAGGATATTTTTGAAATAGTTTAAAGGCACGTATGCCCTGGTGGACCATCAGTAAGATGTGCTGAAAAGAAATTAGAAATGCAAGATCACTTTGAATCCAATCCGAAAAGGGAATTTTTGAATTTAGAATTAGTTGAAATGCACTTAGTGGACCATCATTAAAATGTGAAGACAATAACCTAGAAAAGGAAGTTTATGACTCGATCAAAAAAGGAAATTTAGAAATTTTGAATAATTTGAAAGGCATTTTAGAAGTAATTTACAAGTATTTTAGAAAGCAAAATAATTTTGAATCTGACACGAAAAGGGAATTAAGACCATTAAAACGTGTAATTTAGAAAAGTTGTTTTTTGTATCTAATCCAAACCGATTATTTTGAAATTTGGTATTTGGTACATTATTCAATTGTTGTGCATTAGAAAACTAGAAAGGGAATTTGGAATTAGTTGCACAATCCCTGGTAGACCATTGTTAAAAAATGTTGAAATTTGTCTGAAAAGTAAGAGGATGTTCACTGTCGATATTGTGATCCAAAATATAACAATGTTTAGATAGTGAAGTCGGGCTAAGTTTTTTTTAGAAAGATCAAGGTTATTTTGGGAATGACTTCAAAAGAACTTTGGTTGTTATATTTACATTAGTGAGTGATGAGTTATTGTTTAACGCCGCTTCGGTAGTATCACAGCCATTTGCGGCGTATATTTACATTAGAAAAACATGCTATTTAGATAATAAATATTAATATTGTTATACTCGTATATGGGATCAGACCATCTACACTAGTACAAACTGTTTACCTTTTTGGGGTCGCGTCCCTTACGGATCGTCCCAAAAGTAAAAGATTTAGAACTAATGCAGATTTTGTGATCCAAAATATAACAATGTTTAGATAGTGAAGTCGGGCTAAGTTTTTTTTAGAAAGATCAAGGTTATTTTGGGAATGACTTCAAAAGAACTTTGGTTGTTATATTTACATTAGTGAGTGATGAGTTATTGTTTAACGCCGCTTCGGTAGTATCACAGCCATTTGCGGCGTATATTTACATTAGAAAAACATGCTATTTAGATAATAAATATTAATATTGTTATACTCGTATATGGGATCAGACCATCTACACTAGTACAAACTGTTTACCTTTTTGGGGTCGCGTCCCTTACGGATCGTCCCAAAAGTAAAAGATTTAGAACTACTGTAGTTATTGTGATCCAATATATAACAATGTAAAATCACTAAGTTGTGCAGAAGGTTTTTAGGAAGGTCAAAATAATTGTTGAAATGATTTTAATAGAACTTGAGTTACCATATTTACATCAGAAGAACATGTTATTTGAAAAAGTGAATCAAATATATTGTTATATCTGAGATCAGACAATCTGCTGATGTTGAATTTAGTTGGGCTGAAGTTTCTTCAGAAAGATGATTAAAACAGTTAGAATTAAATTGAAAACAACTAATATTGTTATATTACACTATATTTGTGTATTTTTATATTTGTTGAAAATTGGTCAGTTGGTCGTCTATATATCACAATTCCTGCAATAACCTTAAAATGTTCAAGGTTATCTAATAAAAATCAACTGGAGTGAGCATATTCCCCAATGAATGATACAAAACTTTAAATAGATTGAAGATTCTGTTTACATGTAAACGTTCTGTGCCAACCTCACCCACTCACAAACACAAACTAAACCACTAACCCACACCACAATTGGCGCCTAGATGCCAAGTAACTCCCCACAAGATTTCTTCTTTTGATGTGCAGCGGTGCTGGAGGAGTTACCCATGTGAACAGTTTAAGGATGACGCCTGACGCCAAACTCCCTTTTAGACCTCATGATCATGAGCTAAAAAGCTAAAGTGAGGTGATGTGTCTTTTAAGAGTAGTTCACTTATATCAGACTGCTAGTATTATGGTAGGGAGAAAGCCGTTAATGCCATGTTGCTATGCATTACAGTGAAACCTGGGAACATCGGCTGGAACTGAACCATGTGTGATACTACGCTGAAATTGAGTGTAGTATTGCATTCAAACCTAACTGCATATAAAACAGTTCTCTACTGCAGACAAAGTTGCCCAGTCTCTGGCTGGATTCGAACCCCGTTCCTCTTGATCCGAAGCCGAACATGCTTACCACTGAGCTCTCCAAAAAACCTCAACCAACAAGCGTACAAGCCTTTCAGGCCATATATGTCCTGATGGGCTAAAACGTAAGACACTATTAATTTAAACTAGTCAGCTTCTGCATGTCATCCTTGGTTATCATTTGGCTCGTCATCTTCCTTGGTCATTCTCTGACATAGGATCTTCTTTAACCCTTGCTTATCCTCTGAAGTAAGCACCTCATCTAAAACAGAAACAGAATTATATTTTATATTTTTGAACTTCAGTTTGACATATTGCACATTTCACCTCTAATGATTAAACACATGAATAAGAGATGTACAACAAACATGTCTTACTTAGTGTATGAAACAACTAAATGAATATATAAATAATATTCTTTTGTAATCTATTTGAAAGCATTTACGTGCATAAATCATACTCATAATCATACAATTCTGTGTCAGGCATTTTGTGAAATGAAAAGTTGTGATAAATACTGTGCTGCATTGAAATGGTTCATACCATGACGGAATGTCATCATCTTCGGTTGTCCACTAGGTCCTGGTCTGGCATGGTATCCTCCTAGGTCTTCCTACGACATGGAACTGTTAAAGGTCTTCCTTCGGCAAAGCATCCTCTTGGTCTTTCTCAAATCCTAGGTTTTACTCTCACAAGACATCCTCCATGGTCTTCCTACGGCATATTGTCGTCCTAGGTCTTCCTCCAACAAGACATTCTCTTAGGTCTTCCTACGGCATAGTGTCGTCCTAGGTCTTCCTCCAACAAGACATTCTCTTAGGTCTTCCTACGGCATAGTGTCGTCCTAGGACTTCCTCCGACATATTGTTGTCCTAGGTCTTCCTCCAACAAGACATTCTCTTAGGTCTTCCTACGGCATATTTTCGTCCTAGGTCTTTCTCTGGCATATTGTCGTCCTAGGACTTCCTCCGACATATTGTTGTCCTAGGTCTTCCTCCAACAAGACATTCTCTTAGGTCTTCCTACGGCATATTTTCGTCCTAGGTCTTTCTCTGGCATATTGTTGTCCTAGGTCTTCCTCAGAGGCATTATCCAAGGACGTCCTCCTGCATATTGTCGTCCTAGGTCTTCCTCCAACAAGACATTCTATTAGGTCTTTCTATGGCATAGTGTCGTTCTAGGACTTGTGTTTCTCAAGCATTGTGTCATTTGAGGACTTCCTGCGGCAAGACATTCTCCTATGTCTTCCTCCGGCTTTGTGTTGTCCTAGGACTACCCCCGGGATAGTGTTGTCCTAGGTCTTCTTACTGCATATTGTCGTCTAAGGAGTTCTTCCGACAACACATGTTTTTATGTCTTCCTTCAGAAAGGCATTCTCTGAGGTCGTCCTTTGACAAAGCATTCGCATATGACTTCCTCATGGTCCTCTTTCATAGCATCCTCAACGGTAACCTTCAAACGGGGCGTCATCCGCGGTGTCCTCAGACTGAGAACCTCCCTTGACTGATCCTTGGAGGTGGCATCTTCCAAGGTTGTCTTCTGACATGACATCTATGTCATTGGCTCGACTGGCATTCTCCATGGTCGTCCTTGGTCATGGAATTCTGTTTGGTTGATTACTGGTATGATTTCCCTCTCGGTCGCTCTCTTCTCTTCCATGCCAGACTGTGTCCAGTTTTCCCAGGTGCGTGTTATGAAGCTAGCAACCAGAGGTGTTGGAAACATGTCTGAGGGGAGCGGGAGCCTATACCTGAGTTGTATCCTACATTCTAAACTGGCGCATCCACACGGGGAACAGTGTGGTCCCTAACAACCACGATAAGCATAGTCCCTAAATCTAAACAAGGCATGCAACCTTGTTATATCAATCCTGGCAAAGCCTGCAGCTAACCACCCCTAAACTAATGGTGGGGATAGCTGACTTAGGATTGAACACCTCAAACAGACGAAATTTCCAACAACAAGTGTTACAGCCCATCATAACAGCATTGCACCTTCTTTTGTCCTTCTCTAGCATCCTTCGTTGACATCTGACAATAACCAACAATTGATTGAAAATATTATATAACAATGTGAGTGTTGATTTCTAATTAATGATTTAACAGATGCACTGCAGTTGTGCAATATACAGTTAATATTTCTCATATGAAAACTAAAGAAATTTTAGAAGTTTAACTTTCTTTTGGATTCTAAGATCAAAAAGAAAGAATGTATGTGCATTTGACATGATTTTGTAGCATTCAAGATTTTATGAAAAGATAAACATTGATAATTGTTTTGCTCAATAGAAATGGTTCATACCTTCCTCGGTCCACATGACAGGATATCCCCCTGATCTTCTTCCGGCAACGTCCTCCCAGGTCTTCATCCGGCATTGAGTCCTCCCAGGTCGTCCTCCCAGGTCTTCCTCCGGCATGGAGTCTTCCCACGTCTTCCTCCGGCATGGAGTCCTCCCACGTCTTCCTCCAGCATGGAGTCCTCCCAGGTCTTCCTCCGGCATGGAGTCCTCCCAGGTCGTCCTCCCAGGTCTTCCTCCGGCGTGGAGTCCTCCCAGGTCTTCCTCCGGCATGGAGTCCTCCAACGTCTTCCTCCGGCATGGAGTCCTCCCACGTCTTCCTCCGGCATGGAGTCCTCCCAGGTCTTCCTCCGGCATGGAGTCCTCCCACGTCTTCCTCCGGCATGGAGTTCTCCCAGGTCTTCCTCCGGCATGGAGTCCTCCCACGTCTTCCTCCGGCATGGAGTCCTCCCAGGTCTTCCTCCGGCATGGAGTCCTCCCAGGTCTTCCTCCGGCGTGCAGTCCTCCCAGGTCTTCCTCCGGCATGGAGTCCTCCCAAGTCTTCCTCCGGCATGGAGTCCTCCCAGGTCTTCCTCCGGCATGGAGTCCTCCCAGGTCTTCCTCCGGCATGGAGTCCTCCCAGGTCGTCCTCCCAGGTCTTCCTCCGGCATGGAGTCCTCCCAGGTCTTCCTCCGACATGGAGTCCTCCCAGGTTTTATGGATCCAAAAATAACAATGTGGAAAATTTCACATTTGATGTATGTCTGATAGTGTTCCGTGCAGGAAGTACCCGGTAAATGTATTACATGAACTTATTTTAGATAAGGTCAAACTAAATACTGTTATTGTTGAACTATTAAAACATTGTTGTTATAATCTAGAGAAAGATAAGATAAGATGTCAGTTAAATTTACAATTACATAATTCAGTGAATTTCACGCACTAAATCTAAACTTTACCATGTTTTGTTCGGCAGTAATGATTCAGTGTGAACCTGCTACTTCTGAAATTACTCTATCAAGCATTTTCCGAACCCTCAACCCAAGTTTTATATCTGCTTTTGAATATAGTGACTCACCTTGGTCCTCTGTGGCTAGCATGTCCAGGTGCATGTTGTGAAGCTGGCAGACACCTGTTGGGGAATTGTCTGAAGGGAGGGGGAACCTATCCCTTAACTAAACCTACTGGTGAGGTGTATCCTACATTCTAAACTGGTGCATCCACACGGGGAACTGTGTGGTCCCTAACTACCATGGTAAGCATGGCCCCTAAATCTAAACAAGGACATGCAGCCTTGTTATACCAATCCTGGCAAAGCCTGCAGCTATTCACCCCTAAACTAATGGTGGGGATAGCTGACTTAGGATTGGACACCTCAAACAGACATCTCCAACAACCAGGGTCACGTCCTTTCACAACAGTAGCCCTTAGACGACCGAATAGGATGGTATTCTGTTAAAAAATAAAGAAAATAAATGATATGATCTACTCAGGATTTCCTCGTGGTGATCAACCATATAACCTAATTTTAGATATATCTAATTTTGATGTTAAATGTGAAACATTCCTCAATTATATTGAAACTGACAAATATAGATACAAAAATATAAACAGTGTTCGGACAACTTTGACAATGTCATTAGCTCCACCCACAATAGTGTGACATAACGAACAACACTGGAGTTCACAGAATAATGACTTTTGCTATTATGCAGTTATACATATTGAAGTAAGTTTGGGTTTAACGCTGCTTTCAAGAGTATTTCAACTATACATATGGAAAAAAGTTAAGCATCCCCTCATTTTTTCACCAGCAAAACTTGTCTGAAGAAAGGAGACAATGTGTTAGTAAAAGTAACCGTATGGTATTAGAGATTCATAATCTAGCAGTTAAAGAAATTTATTCAGATAACGTTTTGCTTCTTTTGGATAGTTGTATTTACATGTTATGTTATACTGAGAAATGAAAGAGAATATTGGTTGCTGTAATGTGTGTAATTCCATTCTTTTACGTCAACAGATCAACTTGAGTATCTGCAAATGTTGTTTTGACATCTGAAACCTAAAGTTTATCACGTAGTGTATTCACTGGGCAATAGTTCTGTTTGGTAAGAAATCAGTACCTTACATCTTCAGTCCTAATTTCTTAAAACGTCAATATTTGTAATGTTTCTTTGAAGAAATCTTTCACCTAATCTACTTTTCTCATGTCAGTCAAATTAGCGTAATGTTCCCACAGCATCACGTTTTACACTCAACCGCAAAAGAAACGTTACCATACAAAATACAAGATAATTCAATCAACGAGTGATAAACACGATTGGAATAGAGATACATCATGTCTTCAGAAGCCAAATAAACTAAATTTGAATTTCAAAACATTATCTGTTCATATTTCTGAGAAATATACGTTTTCAAATTTCCGTAACTAGAGGAAATAGGAGAGTCCAAATGGGCTTTTTTGTGCTGTTTTATGAGGTCCTACAGTAAAGACGTTTCAACAAATATCAGTTCAAGAAGGTTATTTATGTTGAGAACAACTTTTATTTATCAAATTTCTACATTTTATGAATGTTTAAGTTAAATGACAAACATTCTGGTCAAAAGCCAACTTGAAAAGTGATTATAACACCCGAAGTGTATTTGAACAGAAATAAAGTAAAACATTATACGATGATGTATGAATGTGCTGGTTTACAAATTATGTCCCTATAAAACATTTAAAATCGACTTTCCTTTGGCAGAAATATTTTCCTTTTTTATACTGTTGAAAATGTGGTCACGTTTCTTTTGCGTTTGCATGTAGTTTCTGTGCTAATAAAACCTTAGGATCCTCAGAATGGAGAAATGAACAGTGTCCCTCGTACAATGTAACTTTTCATAGTTTCTCATTAAATGATGGAACAAGTAAAGCTCAAACATAATCTTAAAGATTTACGGAATCCTAAAGCAATTATTAACGAGAGAAAAAGTATAATCGATTTTGTACACTCGCTAGAACAATACAGAACTATCCAAACAAAAAATGCCAATGTCAAGGCAAAACAATGAAGCTAGATCAACGAAAGTTTTAAAACAAAACTGACATATTGTAAGCACACCCTGACACTGATATTCAAAACACAGCAGACAGATTTACGGTTTCCAAATTTTCCAGAGAAATAAATGTGATACAACTTCAATTGCGGTTGTAAAAATATCAACTACGTCAGAATTAAAAATAAAGTGCCCTACTTGTAAAAAGTCAGAACCAACAATTCCAAGACCTCAGAGTCACATTAGAAATAAAGGAAGATAAGTGCAGATTATGGAAATTGTGAATTCAAAATGTTTCCTATATATCATTTTAACCCATGATATGGTAACATGTCGCAATTGGAATTCAATCAAAGAAAGCAATTAGTAGATCACTCAACAGACTTTCGATTATTCACTCATGCAATGTAATATGTAAACAATCTATCTATATATAATCCAAAAAATCCTTCAGGTTTATTATATCGACATGTAAAAGATCATTAGCAGTTACGGCGGTTATTTTGTATAACCCTCAAAGTATGAATGTTATATTTATTGACCGTCAGTTTCGCGCTCAGGAGAATGTTTACCAATCGCGTGTCCTTGTTTAGTCCAATCAGAAGAAAGCATATTGCTTAAATTTCAATGTCTGAATATTTGAAATTCCCTGAAGACAGGTAAGCGGGTACACATTTAATATATCATATACAATATAAAAGCCTTGTCTCTTCTAGAAAGAAGTGATCATATCTTCTTTTTCATGTTAGCTTTTAATGAATTGTTCAAAACATATTCTTCTGAGCAAAATGTTAAAGCTGGATTGAAGTAACGTACATGTGTACATATTTTGTACAGGAGTGTGCATGGCCAATAGACAAATAAAATCACTTGACTATTATTTCAGATGAATCAAACGCATTTATGTGGTAACTTATTCCTATTCAGAAAGCAAATGTTTATAATTTAAAATCGGAATAAGAACATCTGAAAAAGAAAGATTTGAAACTACGATAAATAATATGAAAAAGTATAACTATTTACATTAAGATTCAACTAAAAGTGAATAATTATTTGGTTTCAATGAAGACATAAACACTACGTCATACCTGCAGTCGGCCCCAGGAATGAATGATTTCAAATTTCTGCTTCCAACGTCCAGTGAGCCACCAATCAACGGAACAGCGATCCAGCTTGGGGGGTCATCACTAGTGGACAGCCTCGTATTCCCTTAATCATAATATCCCTTAAAGGGATATAATCATGTTGGTGAGTTCACATATATGTCAATTTTATTATTTGTGTTATTTAATTAAGAATTAACAACTTTAAACGAAATTAACCAGTTTAAGGTCAATCAGTTTGATATAACGAAAATACTACCATTTTAAGTCGTGGTAATGATCTGAAACCAGGCAATGGACCGTGGCTTGCTGCAGTCATTTAATCAAAGGTACTTTAGCGTTTAATAGATATTGTAACGAGTGAATACACGACAGAGCCATAACCATCGGCTGCTACACATGTATGAGACCGTTCCTTGGTTTCATTGAAACATTTATTTGATATATTAAGAATTTGGAGGTGCATATGAAAGTCGAGTAAGAAGATATAACATAAACCAACACCTATTGAAATATGGTACATTTTAGAACCAAATAAAATATCATGCAAAACTGATCATGCATCTCACTGTCTGCAGCCTGGACAAACACAAGTCTATACCGTTCTCGTTGATTCATTCAAGGGGTGCCCGGGCACCTATTAGAGGAAATACGGTCCATGCACCATGCGGCGTTTCGATCGGAGTACTATTTCGCAATGGTCCTGTCTCTCCATACCCATATCAGGTCTGCATTCAAATGGAATGCCGACAATTTCGTAGCCTCGTCACTGATTGGCTGGAGTGAAAGTTCACGAGACATGACCCCTTCATGAGCAAACAGTTCCGAACTGAGGTTGAAACGCAACAAGCTACGAGTTAGTTCATCTAATATAAACTCGTATACGGTAGCACAAGTGTGAACTTATAGTATAGTTATATAGGCTGGACTAGCTACGAATACATGTTGGCCTTCTACGTTCGATCTTATTTTAATGAAATTTGATTATTTACCAAACTCATTAACCTAACATCTTACACCCGTGTCTTCCATCCATATCCATCAGTGTATTTGTATCCGCTGACGATACTACCATAAGTGGTCTTCTGAGGCCCAGAACTGTCGATTTGGTCATAAATAATCAGCCAGTAAGAGAACTTCTTTTCGAGCAAAAGAGGCAGTACCCGGATGAGAGAACCGACGAGCGATCGTCGACGTTCAAATCATGACATTTCATTAGCTGAAAAATTACATGCTGTGCTAGTTAGCTGTGTTAAAGGGGCAGTAGCACGTTTTTTTTCAAATTTTATTTTTTCCAATTTCCCATTTCTACTGATGGTTACTGTCATTTATATTTACTTTAAATGGTAAAACATCTTATTACACAAACCAATTATCGGTAGTGGTAATAACTGTGTTGCGTATAAAGCAAACATTGCATGGCAGCTATTTTACTGTGAACACATTTTATTATTTCGAATGACAAAAACGATTCCCATGGCTTTACGGAACCATGTAAACTCATTTTTAACTTGATTTTCCGAAGAGAGAAGGGTGTCTTACTATTGGTGACATTAGTTTTCAAATACATTTTATCGACTTATTTCAGTGAAAAAAACGTGCTACTGCCCCTTTAAGTAACAAGCCTACAGTAAAATGAGATCAGGGTATATAGTCCAATCAATTTAACCGAAATATAAGGTCAATCATCAACTCCTTGCAAAAGAAATGATTTGTGTGTTTTTTCAAAGTATGAGTATGTATGATTGAAAAGAAAAAAGTCTAAAAAAAATCTAACGGGTGGAACATATTAAAACAATTATTTCAAATTTACCTAAATAAAAGTGTTCCTCACAGTTTTTATACACTTGTCAAATAAACATATCGGTTGGTCTGATATTGTTTTTCGAATAAATAATGCACAATTACTCTATTTGTTTCTTAGAAACATTCAATTAAATTGGGTCTGTACTTGTAATTATAATTTTTTTAAATATAATGACGGCTAAAAGTTAAACAACTCCAGTCCTAAATGTGTAGTAAAAAGCACAGCGTTACCATTAATGTACATTTACCCACACAAACGTCAGTTTTTAAACCATGTTCTGATAGAAACATGTTAAAGCATTGTTCATTCAGACAAATGTGAGTAATTTGGAAATGCGATCTAAAATCTGTGGTCACAATTGAGTTAAAATGATACCTAAGCTTCCTATCATTGCATATCATCATCAAAATCATCTAAGGACACTCCAGATGAATTGCTGCAACTCAGCCCAAGGCACTTTCAACTTGCGCCTGAACACGTAGAGTATGATACGAGGCAGCATCGGATGTAGGTAGGAGAGAATGAACATTTACTGGAACAATAGATGTGGTAGCCTTTTCACAACATTTTCTAAACCTCAGTTCATAAAGGGTCTCATTTTCAGTGCGACCATAGAGATAGACAATTAAGTATTTCACCGGCGTTGATGACATTCTCCCGGATGGACTTGCAACAAAATGCCTGTGTAAGCTTGACAGTCGATGCCGTGGAGTATAGTTTCTGCAGTCCAACACCTTTGTCTATTCCAAACATCCTAGATGTTGCATCACATCCTGTCAAAGCATGAATCCCCGGCAGTATTTGACATAACCATATCTTTGTTTTCTCAGATTTGAAGATTACGGTAGAAGCTGTAAGATCAGCAAGATCAAGCAGGAGAACAAGGAAATCTGTATCTTCCCCTATTAGAACTGTTGGTTTGGTTATGACACTCTGGACGACTGCGGTTTGAACAATCAGAAGATTGGCATCTTCAATAGCCTTTATTACCATTTAGCCGGTGTCTTCAAATTATTGAACTCAGAAGTTCAATAAATGACTGCTTGTTCTCACTGTTCCTTCTTCGATGTCAGCACCATGTTTTCAGTGAAATTACTTTCGGACCACATATACCTCTTGTCCGTTTAAAGTGTGCATGTGCAGTGTTTTTTGTGTTAGGTCCTGACAGGTATCCATCAAATACTATGGTAGCATCTGTGCATTTTCTCATGACATATTCTATGTAGATCTCGCACAGTGAGGAGAATCTTGATCCAGTGTTCCATGGAATACGTTGAAGATGACAACCTCCATCCAAGACATAGATATAAGAGTCAGCATCAGTGTTCTGTTGTGGATAATCTTTGCAGTGTCTCTTTCATATCGCTTCAGATTTCTGAGCTTCTCGCATCAATCCAAAAGTGTCAAAGAGAGATGAGGGAAAGCTTGATACGAGGTCTGAAACGGTGTCAAACATTACGGCTGCAGCTGTTATCAGTCGCTGGAAATTTAGTTGCTGGTCATGTGGACATCTGAATCTGATTTTACTGCTACCTTTGTATTCATTGGAACTGCCCGGTTGATTTTCTTGAAACTGTAGTTCCCAACATGCTCACCACACATGGGCTGAACAATCTTCTTCTCTATTTATTGTCAATGATCAATGTTGATATATGTGTGTGTCAAGACCCATCACTTTTCTATACGTCAACCATGTTTCAAGGTAAGGGGGCCAAAACAGTCAATTCCGGTTGCGGAGAACAGTTGGTTTCCTGAATTTTAAATATTCTTAACTTCATGTTGACATATCCTGATGTCTTCTCAGTCAAGAATGATCAAGAGTTTGTGCCTCATCCCTGCAGCTGTTTCTGGACCAAGATGTGTGAGATTTTCTTGAGTTAGTGGAAGCTTGCTCATTGAATTCCTTTCCTTTTAGGGAGAGATAGGACGGAGAAATCAAGCCCACTAACGGTAACATTTTGTGACATCGATTTATTGTTGTGAATAAGTCTAAAAGGATATGCTTATATTTTTCAATGAACTAATTGAAAGCACTCACATTTATCGCAACTACTTTTTACGTTTATGTATGTAATTTAAAAAATGACGTTAAAGTGATGAAAAACGTTGGGTAACCCCTTTTATTATTTCTGAATCGTTTGTGTATTCAATTGCGCATATCACATTACAATTTGTGTATGTGTGTCAGTGAAATTTCTGTTGAATATGCGAATATTGAAAAAATGATTATAACAGTGTCATTAATTTTCAAACTATAGACTGCTGTGTATTTGATTGTATCTGAAAGGATTCGGAGTCTCTTCTTTGAAAGCGCGCGCTTCATTTAAGTAAGTGAAATCGGTCAACAATGGCGCAATTTGCTGACAGGGGTGTTACTTTTAATGCCGATAACTCTTTAAATAATTTGGTGACCCCAAAATTTTCTTTCATTTTTGGATAAAAGACATATATAGAACATCATACATTTGGATCGTTTGTATTGAACGAGAAGATGTCGTAGCTGCGAGTGGCTTCATTTTTCAACGTTGCGTATTATAGGGTGTGACGAAATTCAAATACCTTTGTCAGTACCTAGCATTATCAGATTATCAGGTCGTTGGTTTTAAAGAAATTCATATTGATAAGAATATTGATAATGCTTCGTGAAGATGGCCTGGCTATCACGATTCAATACCAAAAGATAGAAAATAACTTAGCATATGTAAGATAATGTCTCATTTTGAAAATATTTTAAATGATACAAGTATATTTGCCCATAAAACCACTCAAAGCTCTTCAATTGATCCCATTATAGTTATGAATGATATCAATTGTGGAGTACCCTTTGATAGTTCAGTAAACGACCATAAAGGTTTTTATGTCACAATATCTACATCTGTAAATACGAAAATGGCTTACTTAACTCAACAACTGTTTCAATTATCTCAAACTTGTTTTAGAGGGAAGTAGAGATACGTCATTTTGTCAAAATGTGACCTTATTTGAGTTAGTTCAATCTTATATTCACGAGACCAAGCGATTTGTATGGTATGTATTTTTTATGTATCAATTTTGATATTTATTTCTTCTTCTCTATTCAGTTTTTGTCATCTTTACCAAATCGAATGTGATTAAATTTACATTGTTAATACCAAGAAGAGGGTGCTCTAAATTAGACAGCCTATACTCAATCCGAATTGTATTATGAAATATGTTTAAACCTTCAGATTTGTAATCATCCTCGGTTACCCATGGTTTTATATATGCTCCATTACTCTCCACTATGTCACCCATGGGAAACTCTGTCAGCGAAATCTGTACTAAAATTACCCGCCCTTTGCCGGCGTGACGAAGTCAGTAACCAAAGAAAATACTCAATACGATAAGACGGAAATGGTCAAGGGAGATAACCGGTGACGGATGGCTAACAAAATGACCTCGCGTGCTTTGCAACGAAGTGATATGAATTGTCATTGGCTCGCAGGTTCAAGCTGCGTAGCGGTTTGATTGGCTCACGCCAGCCAAGGGCGGGTAATTTGAGTACAGATTTCTCTGGTGAAATTTCCCATTGATGATATAGTAGAGAAAAACGTAGCATATATAAAACCATGGGTGGCCGAGGATGATTTGTAATGTAAATACCGCCTTTTCCATTTAGACAAAAGGATAAAAACCGTCAACAATGAAAACAGATTTTCCTTCCTTCCTGTGATATCGGTGATCCTCTGGTGACGTTCTGTCTTAACTCATTTTAAGGGGATAGGGACGGTCCTATAGATCGCCAATCTCTTTATCTATTTATATGTCTATACAGTACACAGCAGGTAGGTCAGCCACTAATTTAGATCTGAGAATACGACCAAGTACATCATATAGACATTCGTCAAATAAAACACAAATTTCACGAAATCGGTTCACTTGCAATTCAACACTGCTCCTCTCATTGTAATGTAGATTAATGAAAATATTTTTTAAAATCTTGTGTGTTCTCTTTATTTCTACCTGTGTGCAGATGTCTGGAGAAAATTCCTGGGTCATTACAAAATAAGTTTGACACGTTTTTCTAAAGTTTCATCAGATGTAATGTAATGTAATTATCAGTGCCCGATCTCAATCAGATCTGTCTATCCGTCATTTAGAAGAAGGGGGGGGGGGGGGTTCTCTTCCCTTCCACCACAAACCAGGGCTCCATTCCATAACAGCGAGCGCTTATAATCGCTCAATTTAGCGCTCAATATAACGTTCAATGTTGCGCATTCTCTCCTGAACGACACGGTGCGATTCCCCGAGGTTTGCTCGCTTTGCTACATATCGCTACATTGAGCAATCGCGTTGAGCGATTACTTTTAAACCTCTCTTGAACATGGCCCTGATAAAACAACAAACATCAAAATGAACGTTCCCTGCGACACTTGCCTGAGGCGTTTATTACGATCGTGCACCGTACAAGATCCCACAAATATGATTCGCGCATCACTCCTCCTCCACCACAAACCAATCAGGACGATGTTGCGGGACGCTCACTTTGTCTGGCGGCACCCCACAGGACACTTACATTTACAAGATAACATTCAGCATTCATGGGCTCCGTTCCATAACAATGTTCCATCTCAATGTAGCGCTCAAGTAGCGCTCATTCTCTCTTGAACGACACGGTGCAAATTCCTCGAAGTTTGCTCGCCTTGCCACGTAGCGCTACATTGAGCGATTACTTTGAAACCTCTCTTGAACATGGCCCAGATGTTACTGTAACGTCTAATCCACCTAAAATGTAGGTACCCAGCACTGCAACAGTGTCGACATTTCTACTCAAGTACTCGTAAGTCAACATACTCCAAACCTCATTCATTAACATTGATTCATGCCACGAACCATCACTTCATGAACCATGATCCATTACATCACGAGCCACGAACCATCACTTAATGAACCATGAATCGTCACCTCAAGAACCAAGTATCAACAATTTATCAACCTATACTTCATGAACCATGAACCATCACTTTATAACCACGAACAAATCACTTCATGAACCATGTACCTTTACTTCATGAACTTTCTTTTCATTAATCATCACTTAACCATGAACTACCACTGTATAAACCATGAATAGTAATTTCACAGTCCACGATCAATCAGATCACAAACAAGAACAATCACTTCACAAACATGAACCATCACTTCACGAACCATCACTCCATGAACCATGGATCACTACTTCATAACTTTGAACAATCACTTCACATCCATATATAATCACTTCATAAATCTCCACTCCATCAACGAAACCTTCAATCAAAATTCACCATGAACCATTAGTGTATTGACAATCGACAATCTTCATCGACCATTAGGCATCATACCCTTTTTATTAGCCATCAACCACCGTTACGTTTACCCCTAGCCATCGCTTAAACCCCGAATCATCCCTTAATAAGTCGTGGATCATCACTTCAACAGCCACCACCATCACTTCACATTCGCAAGGTATTACTTCACAACCCAAAATTTCGCCATATATTAACATAACCACCACAATGCACACGTCACATCTTATAATCCACACTATCCGCCTTATAAAGACAACACATTTATTTTTTATACAGCACACAACACATTCAATTCAATTTCAATTGTTTATTAAAGTAATATGGGCCATAAGACCTATATTTATTATACAGTTGACAAATACATTAAACATTAAACGTGATCATTTAAATTCATGGCAATTTATACAGATCGTAACTTAAAAAATTGTTTTATGAAATTTGCTGTAAGATTTTGTATATTGCTGCTTTATGACATGAAGATTGTTTGGATGGTTAATAGACCTTTGTAGATGGATTTTAAACTCTGAAGGTATGAAGTTCTGGCTTCATTATATTTCTCACAAACAAAAAATACTTGGTTTTCATCTACAGTTAGGTTCAAATTACAGAAATTACATCTTGAGTTTTGGATTGTGGATCTTTAATGCCTCTGATTTTATTTATTTTGAAGATGGTTAAAGGAACTTGAAATACACCCTTATTAGCTGTTTGTTCCTGATATTATTTATATACGACTCCTTTTCCAGATTTAATGAAGCGTAGTGTGTGAGGTAGCTTGAACTGCAGCTGTTTATTTCTTGATGCCAATTCTGGAGTGCTATATCTTTGAGGAATTACATATATTTACATCTCCGACATCCTGTGCAATCCATACATGTGGAAATCCTATCTTAAACAACGTTTCTCCTATTCTAGATGTCCAATTTCTTTTCCCGTGTCATCAAGTGATTTAAGCATCCGGTAACAACTGGTGTGAGTGACGATCGGTTGACATGTGTAGCTTTAATCCAATACTTGACTGCCTTTATCTGTGACGATACAAAAATTAAATGCCTGCCAGTGTCCCCAAGTATTGCCTTATTTGAGGCGAATTTTCGAACTTTTAGAAGATGTTTGAAGTAGTTTGTCTGTATTTTTTCGATGGAGGCTGAAAAAGTGCATCCCCCAAAGTTCTGCCCCGTAGAGGAGTATTGGTAAAATTTTGGCATCGAATATGGTACAAGCGGTTGTGGATGACATTTCTGAATTCTTCTGTAGGATTTTATATACTGCGATTCATGTTTTGCTGGCCTGTTGAGCAAGAGTGTCACATGCTTGTGTCCGAGGTATTTATAGTAGGTAACTGATTCGATAGGTCGGCCTCCATTTTTCTTTCTGTACTTGTTTTCCACCGTTTCTAAAAACACATAATCTTGGTTTTATTAAAGTTCAGTTGAAGCCCTGAATCCGCACAATATGATTCCAGTATGTTAAGCTGTCTCTGTAATTTGATCACTGTAGAAGCAAAAAGCACTACGTCATCCGCAAAAAGTAGGAGCATCAAGTCTTCAATATCTTGGGTAACAAATATCCCACTAGAGGAAGATTTATACATGGCAGTTACAAGTTCGTTTATATACAAGATGGATAGCACTGGACTGAGAATGCAGCCTTGTCGTACTCCTACAGATGTTGAAAATAATTCAGTTGTGTTCCCATGTACTTTCACACAAGCCTTGATGGATGAATACATGTTTTTGAGAAGTGCTATCGGTTATCAGCACACAACACATTGACATAACTCAACGAAAAATATGACATGTCGTCAACATGATACTCTAGTCACATGTATAGACATCTCTCACAGCACCTTCTTCACAGACATTACCTCCCATCTTATCTGGTTTATTAGCAAAGACAAAGCAATTTCTCCCTTATTCGCCAAGCTCAAACGATAGAAATTACATTTTCGGTAATCCGTCAGACGTACGGACGAAAGTACGTGTATCTATCTATACACTATAAGTGCAATTAGATGTCGTACGCGTTGAGTGAGCTGGTCAATTACAATAAATGCTTCATTAAATCAACCTTGAAACTTCCTTTCTTTTAGATTTTGATTAATAGGAAAAAAACTTGAGAGTATGAAAGATTAAACTATTGTAAAACTACCAATAAACTGTAAAAAACAATCGCGCTCATAGGGACCTAAATGCACTTAAACTCAATACAAAAACTTAAACCTAATACCTGTTGACTGTAGTTATGTAAACCTTTCACACTCACAACTAAAATTCTGAAGCAAGAACCTTTTTTGGTGAGTTCAAAGTTTCGATAATGTTATTTTTACTGTTTGTTTGCTATCAATAGTAAAATGTCTAAGTTTAATTCACTTAATTACTACATTAAATAGAAAAATAAATAATAACCAATGTGCATGTTCATTTCACCCCATGATAAAGTCACTAGCAGAATATTACCTTTCTACATCAACGTGACAAGTGAACGCTTTTGGACCATTAAAACGAATGAATCAGAATTATTATAAATGTTCGATTATATCCGATGTATAGGTTGGTGGGTTACTTTTAATGTTGCAGAAACTCATTTGAGCTAAAAGAGCAATTTGATAATGAATTGTCACTGATATGCCTGCGGTATCAATTATTGAATATACAAATCTGAATTGTTATGATACTCGTATATTTGTATTTGTTCAGTGTATAAATACATAAATTTATTAGCTTCGCAGCTTTTAAGTTAATGAACATTAATATACATTATTGATGCTTCACCAATCTGTTAAAAAATATTTGTCCTAGAAATAAGTCCTAATAAACCTAAAATCTAATAATCAAAAAATGTTATTATCATAATGCATCCCTGTATCTTGTAGAACATACAAGGTTTACTTCAGTGTGAGATGGCAACACGTTATCCAAGCATGTTCAATCAGCTGATTGCCCTCCTAGTTTGTTTAGCAACAAACAGTCTGCAAGTACCGTCAGAAGCAACCTTTAATCCCTATGGTCCGAAGATGTGCGTATCCCTCTGTGGTACTAGAAAGGTCTGCTCGGGGTTAAGCTTTGATGAGGTCCAACTGACATGCCAACTCCTCTTCAATACCACTGTGCTGAACCAGAGCTCACACCAAGGGGATATGCTGACTCAACATGTTTCCATTTCTTTCTCTGCTCTACAGGAAGGAGACAAGAATAATTCTTCAAAACCAGGTAAATACTACAACCTTCTTTAATGCTCTTAGGTAAAAGTCTGAATATTTGCAATTTGAGAAAAACTGTCTCAGCATTGCAGTTATATGTCACTTATCTCGTTACTATAATATAAACAAACGGACAAATGAAACTGCGCAAGATATCAAAGAACCATGTAGGGAAACAAATAAACAATACACGAATAACGTTTATATTTTGAAAGCATATGAATATCTGACATTGTTACATTTGGGATAACACTACTTCAAATATAAAAAAAATATTGTGGTCATGTGGTGAGCTGTTCGTACTGACAGTTGCTGGACTCTGAGGGTGTGGGTTCGAATCCCGCAAAGAATTCAGCCTGAAAAAGTACACAAATTTGTTCTTTTGAAGGTAGTGTTAACAATGTGAGATTTGTTACTATCCAAATGCCATGTGTTTCTAAAGCAGATGAATATTTTGTCAAACTGTCACAAATAGTCTTCGTTACACCCGTGATCTTCCATCAATGCATCATTCGTTCGTGAGTTAGAATCGAAAATATTACGTACCACTCGCCAGATAATGCTAAATGTTACGTGTCAATTGAAAATGATGACGGCGATGTTGTGGAGTCGTGTTCCTGCTATTATGATGTTAGTTGTAATAAATGCGATAAAATGTATGACTGTGGTGAAAAGTAATAACCGCAGTAAATTGTTGTAAAAAAAAAATGCGGTATATTGTAATACTGCGGTCAATTGTAATAAACTGAGGTATAAAGTAATATACAAAATTGTAATAAAATTGACACAAAATGTTTTTGGCTACAATTGAGTATCATTAGACTAAAATTACAAAAGAACCATTCCGATGAGTTATTAGAATTAGTCCTTGCCTTGTGGAAAGATTCAATTTCTACATAATTTCTGGCAAATGGTAAATTATAGATGCAAACCAAATAATCGTTTCTGGTAAAATATAAATTTGAAACCTGTAGATAACGGCCATCGTTGTTATGGTGAACATTTAAGTGCTTTTATTTTGTTTTAATAGTAAAATCAGTTAATGTCAGGTAAAGAAATCATTTATATCAAAGTGTCGTAACTGTACACGCTCTAGATGAGGGCCATCGTTTTTATGGTGAATATTTAAGCACTTAATGTCTGTTAATGTCTGGTAATGAGATCATTTATATAAAACTGTCGATTGTGACATGTAGAATGTGAATGTGACCTGAGATGGGAAGCACAAGACTAGAGAGCTTCCACACACTAAGTACAACTCCAGCATTGAATCCTGACTCTGATTGAAAATTATAAAAGGGCACCATTGGAATTATTCTTCTACATGCACGTAGCGCAAAAAACTGATGAGGACCCCACAATGGTCATACTTTTCGTCTTTGTTTTACACAATTAGAAATTTTCAAAATATATTGTTATTAATTTTGATCTAAATTTAAAGAGTATCAATTTCCACCTTGCCAGAAATAAAATTCAGTTGTCAACTACACCTTTAAACAGAAAAAAATCAAAAATTTGAACATATCAAAAGGCACCACAAAAATATCATGAACTGTTTTTTAATTTTGCTCTGGAAATGAAATGATAATGGACGGACAGACAGAGACAGAGCGATGACTATATCCCACGGTATTACAGCCCGGGATAAAACAAAAAATTTGTTTTATCCAATTTGTATATAGAGTCCCTGTTCAAAATCAGAAATTGAGAATCTCCAGTATCCCTAAAAATAATAACAGGGCATTTGGTAGAATTATCTACCATAAACAGAACCTTTGAAAACAAAGGGTGAAAACTCTTCCCGAACAACAACAGAATCTAAAGACTACTTTCACAAAGAAAACTGTCCGTAGAACCACCTGGAAAGAAAAGCTCATACGCGCAACAGACACAAACGCATTTAGAGAACATGTGGACTGTTTTTAGGCTAGCGCTTGTAACAAGCTTAAGTAGAAACTAAATGACCTGAATTTGAACAATATGCACAAATGGGCCAGAATCACTGGAAGCTTGATTCGTCTAAGCTGTATGTGTGTCTCGTATGCACCGTTAGTAGCTATAGGGCAGACAGGCATCACTTAGTTCAAGTGTATCGCCGCACATACATGTACAGGGAGGTGTCAGAATCATCACTCAAATTAGCTTTAGCAAACATTCATATGATTAAAGTAATATATTTCGATCATGGATTTACATTTTATTATCGTGTAATACATTGGTTTGAAGGCTCAGTATTATTTGTAAATAAATCAGTTTCCTATCTAATTGTCAAATGCAATATCATCATGAAATTAGTTATTGAATGTCGCAATGATAACATTAGTCCGAAGGCATACGTAGCCTTTGCCTTTCATTGCAACTGGAGCATTGGGTTCCAATCAAGTGATTCACTGGTTACGCCGTTTTCGTTTCAAGTATAGCCTTACACTTAGACTGAGAATGTTACTCATTGTCAAAAGAACTGGGACCTGTCTTACCCCCATTCGAATCTACATGTTCAGAAGTCTTATGCTAATCCAAATAAATTTTGAGATCAGAACGAACACTCTGCTCCATCAAAATTAACTGCCTCAAACTACCAAAATTCGGACCTTCTAAGAGCTACATCACTTATCAAACAAATTATTCTTCTACCTTTCAAAATCTGAAAACGATTTCCCCTTTCCGAATTTCTGACCGCGTTCAGAAAGGTCCTCGAGTGACTATATACTAAAGGCATTGTAGTTACTAGAATATTTTGAGACAGTACTGGTCTCTATTGTATCTGATTAGAAGATCTGTATTGTTAAAGGATAGATGAAATGACATATGCTCCAAATCGGATTCATTAAAATGGGATGTCAATTTGACAATTGCTCGATTTTAAATTTCTGAAATCGGTCCATAAATTACTTATATACTGCTTTTTAAAAAAACGCTTGATTTAGCCCCGGCGACCAGAATGAAAGTCTGCGGGGGTGTGACCCGTGAAGGGATGACTTCTGTGACGTATATGGAGGAATTTGATTTTCGGCGATAGTCACAATTCAACGTAATTTCGCAACATTTTGATTGTTAATTTCACAAAGGAATCTTCAATAAACCAACTTAAATTTCCCATATATCGAATGTTTAGATATCCAACTAGGTAATTCTGCAGATGACAATTACACAATTATTACATAAACATGTCTTTTTGGCGATGTAATACACCTCATAAATTTAATTAGCGGCAGTGATAATCATCATTAATTAATTAACGAGACATTGGCGGAGGAGCTATCGAGCCGCCCCGCATGTCGCTTATCACAGTCATGCCTCAGTGAGCATTTTCAAAAGGTTTCGCAGAACAAATTGCGGTAGTGTTAAAATGGGTGAATTAAAATCGTCTTAATTATCAATTGCAAGTGTATATTGTCTCGATTTTATGCTCAATTGATTCCGATATACAATATACGTAGAGGTAATCATCTGTCATTCTTGAGAAAAATGCATTTTATCTATCCTTTAACCGGATTCATTGTTCAATACAATAACATGATATAACTGAGAAAACAGATTGAAATAGAAAAAAGAAATTGAATGAAGTAATTTGAATTTGAAAAAGAAAAAGAAAGAAGAGAAATTGAGTCAAAAAAGCTGGAAATGGATAAAGACCCTTCTGAACGCGGTCAGAAATTCGGAAATGGGAAAACTTTTTTAGCTTTTGAAAGGAAGAAGAAGAAGAATCTGTTTGATAAGTGGTGTAGCTCTGAGAAGACTTTGACTTTGAACTCACAATGAGACTAACATTGTATCAATGTCAACCGATACCTCAGGAACAGTATACTGGATCCTCGGCAAGGCGCACAGCTCTGTGGCTGTTCGTGACATTGACATTATTTTGAACTTTTCTGATTTGTTTCTAGTTTTACATTGATATAGTGTGTAGAGGAGAAACAAGTGACCCGTGACAATTACTTGCCATAAGTAATCAGACTTCAAATATGTTGCTGTTTATACCCATTGACGAAGGAAGATTTGTATTTAGGAGATAAACCTACTGTGTTTTTAACTTTTTGTGAGTCTAACGTAGATTCGATAACGATTTTTATCATTCAGAGCTGAACGCGTTAGCGTGAGGCTTCGATTGATAAAAAAAGGTATCGAATCTACGTTAGACTCACAAAAAGTTAAAAACACAGTAGGTTTATCACGATTCTACCATGACGAGTTATCAGTGTATTTTAAACGTGTTTCTTTGACACTGCGGAAGTGAACTGAGTGATGCGGTAATCGGTTGAACCCATTTTTCTTCAGGTATGACGCATCACATTTCCCTTGTTTTCGATGCGGTAGAAATTGAATAAACAGTGAAATTAAAAATTCATTCATATTCAAATATGATGATTAAGTAACAACATAGATTTTAATCAAATAGAACATACAGGTTTGTAAATCTTAAGGTTTCTCCGCCTTGAAAGCTTTCCTCCACCACTTGTCAAATTGACGCGACCATTTCCTGTGACGTCATAACTGATTGAGCTTATGACGTCATTGTATCCGAACCGAAACCGGTTCGTTCACAGCTTATCTCGGTCTTGATCGACTACTGTAGTTTCACTGTTTAAAACATCGGTCCAAATTAGAATAATTTTCCACAACATATACACAGATAAAATTGCGTAGAAGGAAACCATGATGGAAACTGTAAAGTGAAGATAAATGATTTACCCGTTGTTATTTCAATGATATGGTTTGGCCTAGAATCTTACGTCATAATGTATCAAAACGCGGAAAATCACCGTTCACAAAAATCGTGTTCGAACCTCCGTTCGACCATAAAATAAACCAATCAAAAACAAGGATTTTAAAATGTCATGGTAGAATTCTTCATTGATGATATCTACATAAAAAAATATGTTATTTTTTAAGATCAGATGTGTCAAGACATAATAGTTCATTAAGAAATAGTTGTCAGATGTTGTATACCATGAACCCATTGCTGAGCATGCCTGGAGAAGAAATTCTTTATATTACAGGATTCTTTATAGCATTTAAGGATAAAATGTTATATGTTGACGTGGCACTGAAGAAGAATACCTTGCTACGTAAAGGAGCGGGGTCTAGCCTGGAATCATTCCACTACGACAGAGGAAAACTGTATGCTTTAACCCAAAGAAATGTACTTAAAGTAGCTGTTCCGACTCAGTCAATAGCAAACTTCAGAAGGTACAGATACATCAAAGGTTTGTCCAAGAATTCTTCTCATAATAGTGGACATTTGATGAAAAACATTCTTAAAATATCGACATTATTGTAATAACTGATCTGTGATGTATGATAAATAAATCTAGATTAACATTTCCTCTTTTAGGCATTATGATAGTTAATATCTGTGGAAAATAAGAAATTGAATTTGAAAAAAAAAGTTATTATTTGAAGTTAAATCAATTTTTTTGCATTATCAACGGGAGGTTCATGTAGGCAATCACATCATACATTAAAGCTTATCATGGCATAACATGACATGGCGTCCGTTCGTCTGAAAACATTTTGCTTTTTTATCTTCCGAATTATCACTGGATCAATTCTCTTCCCACAGAGTTTACTCCCTGTGCACTTTGATCCTAACCTTTGTTCTCCTATGAGGAATTACTTGTTTCTAACAAATAAACCCTATAGTCCGGCAGCCAAACCCCGATTTTTACCCTAGGTGGGAAAGTGCGTCCATAGAAAATGTTTTTACAGAAAATGAACCTCGTGGGTATATACTATAGGAAAATGAATGATGACACTTTGTCATCATTGAGCATTTTGAATTAATAATATTTTAATTAAAAAGGGTACACTCGTGATTTCAGTTATCCAGACACCTCAAGTAATTATCTTTTATTGTTCACAAAAATGAAATAAAATTAAGGCAGCTATATATCAATTGTTGTCTATTAGTATTATTAAAATAAGTAAAACAATTTGTTGAAAAAAAACGAAAGGCCAAAATGTTGATAATGTGTCTGGATAAACGATGTTTCTGAGCAAATTTGGTTATCTTACAGTAAAATTGGATTTAATGGTGTAATAATTTACTTTTGATTTTAATTACGATTATTGAATCATAATTTTAAAGTTTCAGTTAGTGTTTATATTTGTTTATTTTGGCCAAATTCTGAAATAGGCCTTCATGTAACACTGAAATTGGGCAATTTGAAGGTTAAGTTATTGGTTGACAAGATTAGTCTCTCTAGAAGAAAAAGCTAGAATGTATCTTAAACGTTAAACGTATTACTGCAATGACCTTTAAATTGACATTAAAATAATAAAAAGTGTAGACGTGCACATATTCAAACCCTTATTCATATAACACTAATGGTGTAGGCGAGACGTTGCAACCCATTTTTTAATGAGGATCATCAAACACCTTGTCAAGGTCATGTGAATCAATTTATACTTTAAAAACCCAGCAAAGACAAGGATAACAGAGACAACGAAAACAACCAACAAAAATAGTTGCTCGGCTTCTCCAAAGAAATTGTGCAGTTGTACGGACAATAATGTGTTTCATTTTCAAAGAACACTGTACTGTCTTTCTGTCGAATCCACGGAGCATTGAGTGATTTACATTGCTGCAGATGCAATATATCACGTTGATTTCAAGTATAAATTAATGTCCAAAGGGTATAATTTTTGCACAAGATGGTGAGTCGATGATGTAGGACTTGTCTCACAGACACCATGGTCAGCTACGATGTTGTCAATTTCTTCACCATCATATCCCTCAACAGAAAATCCTAGAAGCCATCAAGCTCCACATTCGCATTGAACAGGTCGACACCAAGTTAACCATTAGCTGATTCTATTTTATCTTCACTGACAAGATCCAGGGACTTCCAATGGGCTCACAACTATCTTCCCTAATAACAGATTTTCATGACATCCTTCCAAGAACTAGCACTCTCTAATGCTCCTTTTCAGTAGCTTTATTGGTTCCACAAGGTTGATAAAACCTTCGCCACCATAGCCATCATATCTTACAACATCTCAACGCCAAGCATCCAAGAATCAGGAGGACCATTGAAACAGAAACTACCCGTCATCTCCCCTTCTCATATGTCGACTTGCAAGCTACTGGGCATGGGCTGAGGATATATGTCTATCGCACGCCGTGACACACACACACTGACCAGTACACACAATACAGTTTATGTTATCACCCACTAATCAAGCATAGCCACACTGACAAGACGTGATAAAATCCATCTGTCAACCTGATGTCCTCAATAAAGAACTAAAACATTGAAAGGACACATTTACCCCAAGTCAATGGATACCCAGCAAACCTAGTCATCAAGACTGCCGTGAAAACACTCATCATAAGAGCTACCACCAACAAACCTTAACCGAGAAATTCGAGTAACAATTCCCTTAATACATCGGCTATCTCAGCTACAAGATCGCCCGCCTTATCAAGAACAATGTCAGCATTGATGTTACATTTTCTATGTGCAAGATCCTCAAGCAGCACTACAAGAGGATGCATCTACAAAATTCCATGCCACTGTGGACAAGAGTACATCAGAGAAATGCTGCAGCCTATCAACACAAGGATCAAGGAACATAAAGCGTATGTCAACACATTTGACCAGAAATCCTCCCTATCTGAGCATACTCTGAACAAGGATCACACTATCAATTGAGAGGCTACCACAGTCTTGTCAATAAATAACAACTGGCGCCAAAGAAAACTCCAATAAGAGATTGACATTACAATGGAACACTTTCCTCCTTTTACCAATTTGTATTACTGTTGTCCAATCACTACTTAAATAAAGCCCACAGGCCATTGCTAATTTAACAATCAACTATTAATGCTCCTCCTGTTTGTATCACAAATGTATACCACTCTCATGCGTAATTCATCTTAAAAACTTAATTTAATCTGATTGAGTTTTCTTTTCCATTGGTTTCTTTACTATATAAATGTACACCATTTTGTTATTTCTTACATTTCACCTGATGATGGAGTAAGTATATACTCCGAAACGTCTTGTATATTCACATTAAAGAAGTTGTTATCCAGAAAATATTCTTGTTCCAATGTCAATAATCATAACTTTGTTGGGTTAATTTGTAATTTTTTAATTAATGGAGGTCATTTTTACAGAATTTGTCAAAAGTAAACATAAACTAACTGAAACTTTATCACTATTTCTTTTGATTATGATTCAATAATCGTTATTATAACCAAAGATAAAATTGTACTTATTTTCATAATACTAATAGACTACAACTGCCTTAATTAAGGATTCAGCCATAAGGCTGAATCCTTATTGTTATTGGCGTGTTTTTTTTGTTTTTTTTTATTATTCCACCGATTTTGTGACCGCGGTACTGAACTAACGGCCTGACCGATTTCTCTGAAACTTTCAGGGATCGTAGCCTGTGACCTAACTTAGATCTATTTTTTTTACTTTTTGGATTTTCGACTTCTTTCGTGAGTTATCCCCCTTGGAAGTTAAAACTTCAAACCTTAATAGCTCGAAAACTTATCAAGATATTTGCACAAAACTTTCACCAAAATGTGCGCAACAACATTCCTCATCGATTAGGCCTATAGGGGTTTTCGGCCGTAACAATAGAATTTTTGCTATTTCGAAAAAAATGAATTTGTTGTGTTCTTTCGCGGTTTTGAGGGTACGCGTCTTCAAAAATCTTCTTCTAAATCCCGGCAACACATACAGCTATGTGTGATAGCTCATTTGAAAGCTGAATAAATGTGTAAAAAAGTTATCGAGACAGAATTTTGAATTTTGGCTTAGAATTCGAGTTATCTGCCCTTGTATTTGGACCTTTTCGAAAAGTGCGTTTTTCGGTCGCATGTTCAAAGGGGCATAACTCTGTAACCAATTGATATATGTCAAGGTTACTTATTTCAAGCTCTTTGTAATAACTTGTTTAACAATTCCATAACATATCATGATCATGTAAAAGTTGATCGATTAGGCACAATTTGGACATAATCTCCAAAAAGTTAAATTTTGTGATTTTGAGACCTTTCGAGGGGTACCTACTTTGGAGAATTTTCCTTCGTAAACCACTGAAGATACAATAATGTTTTATGGCTCACTGTGAAGTAGAAATGTATCTCATGAAGAATAATAAATTTCAATTGCGTATCTGTCATACTTTATGTTTGACAAGTTACAGAACATTGTCATTTTTCAAAAATCGCCATTTTCAGCAAAGTTCACAGGATCATGACTGCTTAACCAATTATGCTATTGAACTTTTATTCACACCTGCGAATAGACAATTGCAAGCATAAAAACTGTTATGTTGAACCCTTTCATCAAAATGTTAATAGTTTAGCTTTGAACATCGGAAAAGTGGTATAGGGGTCCGAAAATAAGTTTTTTTTAGTATTTTCCTGAATATTCAAAAGAACATTACGCATTAACCATGTATGCAATCTAAATTATGACTACATCAACCTAAGTGGAAATTACGAAAAATGAAATAAGTACGGTAGTGGTGTTCATAACCAATGAGTTACGGGTATTTTAAGTTGGACAGTTTCTGCCTTCTTTCTAAATTGACAATCGCCACGTTTGTAGTGTATCTTTGTTAGTGCATAGTTCAACAATGCAAAATCATAGCACGTTGTTTGATACCTCGTTGGAATGGGAAAGGATTTCTCTATATGGGGAAAACATTATTAGTTTGATAATAAACATAACCAATGAGATATAAGCATTTTATCTTGATAAATTGCGACTTTATTTTGAACTGTTAACAAAGGGGGTAAATCCTACTTTCGTTTTACATGATGGACAGGAATAGGTTGCTGTAGCTAAACACATTAACACATAATCGTGTAACTTTCAGCAATGACTGCTGATATAATGTACCTAATAGGAAATGAATCATATATATGCTGAATCCGTTTAAAGTCGCTTGCGACTATATTTTAATTTCTTTTTTGTGAACATTAAAATATAATTACTTGAGGTGTCTGGATAACTGAAATCACGAGTGTACCCTATCTAATTAGAACATCAATTATTTAAATGCTCAATGATGACAAAGTGTAATCATTCAGTTTACTCAAGTAGATACCCATAGGGTTCACCATGAACAAAAATATTTTCTATGGACGCACTTTCCCGGTCAGAAGGGCTGGCTGCCGGACTACTAGCGGCAAAAAAGGATAGTACATCAAATATATCTGCCATTTATCCGATTGGTCACATTTCACAACGGTTATATCGTCAATATCGACCAAGTTATTTCAAAGATCTTAGCCTTTGATATTAAAGAGTTTTGCTAATTAATATTTGTCCTTCGAATATGTCTGATGTAAGTAACTCAACTAAACTATGTTTGTCTCTGATTTGGTCCTCTTCATTTATCAGCATGTTTACGACCAATTGTTTTCACAAAATCAAATAGCATACTTCGCGGAATATACATTTAGCGAAAATACGTTTATCTTTACGTTTCGGTTTTAAAAAATAGCATAATGAGGTGTCCTCGGTAAATGTCACCATTCGAACGGCGTCGCTGGAT
Organism: Gibbula magus; assembly: GCA_936450465.1. Classification (NCBI taxonomy): domain Eukaryota; kingdom Metazoa; phylum Mollusca; class Gastropoda; order Trochida; family Trochidae; genus Gibbula; species Gibbula magus. The sequence continues at coordinate 107,985,227 of OW388289.1, read as the reverse complement.
GCACAACTAGATTCAAATGTAGCCATTTAGGACTCCCCATTTCTAGCAGACAAAGTCCTAATATTGGACAGAGGTTAGGATCGAACATCTTAAGGGAGTAAGCTCTGTGGGAAGAGAATGAACTGGTGGTAGAGAGCTGAAATCTTGTGTGCCACGTTCTTGGCCAAAGGGGATAATATACTCACGTGTAAAGAAACGTTCTGATAAGAGAGTATAAAACGAAATATTGCTGTTGGACAGGGCGTCACAGTACAAGCCAAAAAGCAAGTTTTGACTCTCCTATTTCGTCTTGTTAAGGAGATTCCAAAACAATGATTTCTTGAAACGTGTCTTGTAACACAGCCACCCTCAGTCATTGACTCACGACAGAACATCAGATGCATTTATAACATTTAATACATCATCAAGTCAAGCAATTCATCGCAGGTACATAATGTCAGCAAGGCCTAACACGCAGACAATGTTAGATTAAGAGAACGAAGCTGTTGTAAAGATTCTTGAGAGTCGCAAGGACTCACAAGAGTTGCCGAGACCAAGTCTGACCATCCCCTGAATACGGGAGTGTTATATACTCGAATCTGAGGGATCCGGTCACAACCTCATGAAGTCCATGTTCTCCATCTTGGTATTGTTCTTGTCGTAAACATTTTATTTGTCACATCTCCCAGATGATTCTGAGACAAGCTATTGGCTGGTCTGGGACCAGCATGTCACATGGAGATCATATCAGTGTGTTCCGCATCCAGTTCATAGGTTCATCAACTCTATATCACTGTTGAACCATCACAACAATATGTTTACCAATGAGTCTCTTAGTTATCAGTTATGTATTCAGTGGACTACATGTGATGGTATTATCACTCTGCGGGGACATGACTATGTTACATTCGCCTCTTTCTTGTTGAGATTATTCGGTAGAATAATCTAAGATTAGTAAACAGTCAAAACAAATATACACATACAAAAAGCTTATCAAATTCACGCAAACACAAAGATATATATCAACATACCTAACTACAAAAACACACAGTAATATCACTCACGGATTTCCAATCAGTGTTTACATTAAAGGATTAATGTGTTCTATCAAATGTTCTCAACATGCCTGGTTGTATGATAATAATGTCCATGAACTGGTTGCAGTCGTTGTTATAAAGCCATCTCTGTGAGGCAGTGTCAACCCGTAATCATCATGGTGAAGTCACTTTGCGTTGTGTAATCAGCTTGGTAAGATAAACGTTGAGATGACCTTCCCACTGCATCCAGTCCTGTCCAATGCTTTCAGCGCCATCCTCACATCACGGTTGCTTTACTTTCTGCGCAGCATCCAGGCTTGGGTACAGCAGCCTAATCGTTGAGGAGTCACTGTTATCCTCGCTGAATGTAGCGATCAATGAGCGCTTCTTCTCTCTTGAACGACACAGTGCAAATTCCTCGAAGTTTGCTCGCCTTGCTACGTTTGAGCAATCGCGTTCAAGAGAGTTTTAAAAGTAATTGCTCATTGAGCGATTACTTTTAAACCTATCTTAAACACGGCCCTGGTCTCTCCAGGCTCTCCTCCAGACATGAGAGGTGCAGGGGCTTCCCGCTCTCTAACCACGTTAATCGCATGGCTGACATGTGTCAACACCATCTCTCAGTCCAGAGCAACCCGAGAGTGTTTTCCAAGTCTTAGCTTTATGGCAAACCAGGGCAAATGCTTCCTACCAATAACTATTGGCACAACCACTTTGATAAATGTAGTTAGGGGGGAAATTATGTTATTTTATGTCTATCTTATTTCTCTTTTCAGCAATAGGGGATCATTTAATCAACAGGTTTGTTTATGATAGACTACACAACAAGCTGGTCGTGTATACCTTTGCCGTTGTGATAATTGACATCACAAGAACAAATTCAAGAAAATTGGCAACGAAGAGAGCAAAAAACTTCTTTCTGGGAATAGACAAAGGAAACAGGTAAATTCGACTTGTACTTGTACTTGTAATGTTCCCAAAGAAATACACTTGGTTTTTTTCCCCCGGTGAATTGGTTATGTATTCATTTAAGGATGCTGTTCTACACGTGATAACTGCGGTTAATTAAGGAGAGATGGGACCAAGAAAACGTCCTCGCTGAGGATAACATTTTGCGACAACAATGTTTAATTGTGAACAAGTCGCAAAATATATAGATTACATTGTTTTCGACTCAGGCTTCTGCGTACATTAATGGGATGCACTTAAATTTACTGCAATGCCATTTACGACATACCGAGAACGTTACCGTCACCTATATTCGCAATAAATGTGTTACTATGTGTGTTATTCGAATTAAATACGTATCGCAAGTAATGACTAATTAAAATCGCGTGGTATAATCAACTTATAGTTATTCTTTCACAATGGACTCCTACATTGATAATGTGTTCTTTATTAATGATTGTACGGTAGGCCGTCGAAATTATACTTGAAATCATCCAAACTGCCATGAAGTCAGGTTTTAAAGTTTATTTAAACTTATTTATTTAAAAAATGACGTTAAAGTGAAAAAACGTTGGGTAACTACGCACATCATATTAAAGCTTTAGCAATATCTAAAATATGTGAGTCAGTGAAAAAATCCTGTTAAATATGCGAAGCACGATGATAAAAATGCTGTTTATAATTAAAAATTGCTTAATTTAATTTTGTTTCTCTTCCCAGGGTCTTTAATTTTCAAAATATAGACAAGCTGTACATCCCCGTATGTGATTGCCATGTATCTGAAAGGATTCTGAGTTAATTCGTCAAAAACATAATAATTTGCTAAAGGGGGTATTATTATTGATGCCGATAACTCTTTAAATCGTTCGGTAACCACCAAATTTTCTTACACGACTTAATAAACTTGGTATTTTAAAATAATTAACGAATTCTAAAATATTTTATTTCATCGTCCCATTTTCCTTCAGGCTGGAACTAGCCCCTACTACCACATTTCTGTCAATGTAGATAAGCAATATGTCCTGTTACACCACTAGGGAAAGTTATGTCCTTTGTTCTGTAGAGTCTTTTCAGGATAACCGACTCTCGACTTCGGTTATCTGCTTATGTTGAGGTAGGTTTTCTTGGTTATGTACGCGTCCGAGGTAGTTATTTGAAGGCGGTTTTATCTTTGCCAAAATATTTTTTAAAACACTAAGGCAGATACCATACGTTCTCGGCTTCGCCTCGAACTTGGTATCTTCCCTCGAAAATTACACATTGGGAATTTTCGAATATTGCCTCTCGATTTCTCCTCTAGTCAATATTCGAAAATTCCCAATGTCAGTTGGTTACTGAATTTGACAACCTCAAAATAACATTCATCTCATCGTCCCATCTCTCCTTCAGGCTGGAACTAGCGATGAGACCCTACCACCATATTCCTGTCAATGTAGGTAAGCCATATCTCCTGATGGCTCTTGTTGATTATTTATTCACGGTTATGTGGCCATTTAAGAATGCTGTTCTATGACTGATTATGTGTTCATTTAATGAAAGATTGGCTGAAGAAATGATTTATTTTAAAATCCGGTTTTAAAAAAGCAAGTTTTGTGCGTCTTGTGTTTTAAAAAATAGAGAATTGTGGGATTCAATGACCAGTTTAAAATGTTATGGGCATTAAAGATAATACTGCCGTCGGAAAATTGCGTATTTTCAAACATCTGAAATGTTTGACACACACTATCAATGAATAAACTTATAATACTTTTAGTTACACTTTATTCTCTTTCGGGGATGTATAACAAGTCTATATTTTGAAAATGAATGACCCTGTTAAGAGAAACGAAACTTAATTTCAGCACGTTTTGACAAAAGGACATTTGTTTCATTGACACACATGCTTTTAAAATAAGAATTTAAAATATGTGCATAAAGTTGAGTAACCATAAATATGTATAGGGACCCATCAAACGTTTTTCAACAGTATACAACCTCCTTTTTTATATTATCTTTTTGGATCATTTCAACTTTAATTGTCAATTGTGTAATGCTTACTGAATATAAAGAATAATAATATACCATTTTTAAAGCTCATAACTTGATGAGTGATGCATGCTCGAATGGACTTGAAAGTTGGAAAGGACTCGGCTTTTCTAATGTCAATTGGAAGATTGTTCCATTCTGTGGCAACGACATCCTTCTACGATCTGAAACCATAATTAACAGGTGCACCTTGGGACAGTCAGTTGGAGCTCTGACTGGATTATGTGATGTCACCAAGTCGCACACGTAAAGAGGCGCTTCACCATGGATACACTTAAACACAAAACAAAGGGTCTTGTGCAGGATTCTTTCATCTACAGGTACCCAATATAGACTATCCTCGCTGCCGTATTCTGAATCCTTTGTAGCTTCTTAGTGATGACGTTTGGTGAATCAGCAAGCAGACTGTTGCAATAGTCCACCTTGGACATAACTAAAGCAAGCACGAAAGTCACTGTGGATTCTCTGGAGATATACTTAAGGATTGTTTTACATGTTTTGTGCCTCTATCGAAGTTTAACAGCAACAAATTGTATAACCATCGCCTAGCGTTGTTATACGAAATTTGTTGCTGTTATACTTCGATAGAGGCACAAAACATGTAAAACAATCCTTATAATTACAAAATCAACAAGTTTTCCTTAAATATTTACACAAATCTAATATATTAGTCATTTATCACGGGAGGCAGCAGCTTGTTACGAGCAACAATACATGGCTGAAGCAAAATTGAGGAATCCTTAATCTAAAACGGCGGAGGATTCAATTTCGTTTTCCAAGCATTCACATGCATACAATCCGGGTTCGTTTTTTCTGGTTTACATAATTTGTGATTAACCCTCATTAGCATATCACGCGACGTTCAAACATGGCTACCGTTTGCGAAGCGTTAGTGGATGAACAAGCTTGAGGACGTGTATCGATAAAAAGAAGTGTTCCCGGTGAAATTAATTGTCTCATTCGGAAAACGAATGAATATTCCAGTAATTGGCGTAGGTTTGAAGACGAAATGACATGTGTATATCTTATTTTGCATCAAAACGTTACTCTCATTTGTAAGAACCAACTGAAACGTCCGTTCTGATGGATTGTGACGTCATAAAGTAGGAATGCACGAGGTATGGTAGCACATTTTATCTGCATTCATCGAGAAATGGCAGCAGGTTTTTGAGAGCTCTCGTCCAATCAGAAACGCGGAAATTACTGTAACAAAACCATTTTGTAATTTTTCCTGATGTTACCAATGTTCTTAAGCTTGAGGGAGCTGCTTTGTGACATTGTTGATATTCTTACACATTGACAGATCTGATTCAAGCATTACACACAAGTCTCTCACTACTGAGGACAAGGGAATGACAGACTTTCCGATACACAGAGATTGGAGAGTTTGTGCACATCTTGATTGTGGTCCAACAAGAAGGCATTATTCGGTTCTCTGTCATCCAACTGTTTATTGATGCACAACATCTATTCATAGTTGAAGCTGTTTAAACGGGTTGACCGAACAGTTTCCCTAACGGGGAATCATATGCATATTGATGACGGAAAATGATGACAATCATGATCAAATATGTCACCAAGCTATTTTATTTATAAAGTGAACATAATTTGGCCCAGGACAGAGCCCTGAGGTACTCCACAGTGAAGGGCAACTGGATCAGAGAACTCCCCGTCAACAAATACAGATTGAGTTGTGTTGGACAACAGCAACACCAACCATCATACACTTCATGAGTCTGTGATTGTCTACAGTGTCAAAAGCTGCACTCAAGTCTAGGAGTACCAACAAACCTACACTACCCTTATCAATTCAACATCGGAGAGCATTAAGTACCTACAGCAGTGCAGTCTTGGTGCTGTGCCTTGTGCGAGAAGCAGATTGTAGTAGTCCATGCAGGGTATGTGTGTCAAGGTGGTCAGTGAGGGGACTCTTACTACTCGTTCTATGATCTTAGATAAGGACGGCAAGTTTTACACTGGACTATAGTTCTCAAGACAATCAGTATACATGCCAAACCTGTCTTTTTCAACAAAGGCTTTACAATGGCATGTTTGAATGATTCATGCATGGTCCCCGTCTGAAGACTGGTGTTCACTATTGCGGTGATCACAGGTAGTAAGATGTCAATATTCATTAATACAGTCTGTGTTGGTACAGGATCTAATACAAAAGAGGAATGTTTCGAATGCCGATTCAGCTTTTTAAGAAGATACTTATTCCCCTGGATTTTGTGCATTCTTTTTCCATCCTCAACAGGAGAACCATAATAATCAGGGTCATTTTCAATCGAAGTGCATATTGGAAAAACAACTATCAGTATGTATGTAATTTGTAACACATATGCAAAGCGGATACATAGGTGAGAGTATGTCATGCTTTGGCTCCAAAAACCGAAATGATATATGTTGAGACTTATTCATAACATTAAATTATTGTCGCAAAAAGGTACCATAAGTGAGTTCGAATTCTGTGTGCCAAATCAGTGAAATAATTAACTGACTGGTTTTTTTTACCTATTTTACAACTTTGTATTAATGTAACATACATATTGACAGAATTAGATATTCACAAAGGGACACATAAGTCATCATTACACTAATCAAATCTCATGTTAGTCAGGTCAAAATACAGTTTAACCCCCCAAAAATTGCTACAAAAGGTTTCTAAAGTGATTGTGGTAAAGTTTAGTGTACTTCATAACATACTAAAAGTTTACCAAGATGGCCTCCAAGATGGCCACCGAAACCTCTAAATGATCATTACTCTGTACCCATAAACTCAAATGTGATGATCTTGGTGTCTATCCCCAAGGGGGCAATGAACACATAAAGATCATAAAAATGGTGTTTCTCTATTATGGAACAAAAAAATCCAATATGGCGTAAAAATGGCCGTCGTCAGCTCAAAATGACCACAAGTCCATAACTATTCACTCAAATTTGATGATCTAAATGTCTCTAAGTTTTTGGAGGCAAGGAACACATTAGTGCCATTAAAAATGAAATGAGGCCATTATATTATATTATATATTATATATTATAACATGGCAGTACCATTTGACCTACGTTTCAATCTAATTTGAGAGCGTTCAGTTGTGAGTGTCATCCTCCTGTTCCAAAGAACTTGACATACTTGATTTGTTCGGAAAAGGAAGTGTATATTAATCACCATAATCTTTTATTTACAATAATAGCGTTATCGTCATAATAGTACGTAGATCTTGCCATCGTCGGTTTACTAAGCCACCCTCTTAAGAATTTAAGAATCAGTTTTCAGGTTCCTGGTGCCTCCCCCAGGATGATACTTTCCATTCATTCAACATAATGTAGCCTTTAAAAAATGTCATGCGCCATCACACGTAATCCGTATTCGTTTGTTTCTGTAACGGAAGGGGTATTTCCCATTCCTAGTTTTGTATCTTCCTTCGCGTTATGGTTGCGAATAAACCGCATGGTATCGAGCAATAGATGTTGTTATTTGGCGTGGTGGCAGCGGCGTTCTTACTCACGTCAATCGAATCCGACAAACAGGTCTCTAGTTATATCTTTTACCCTCGAACTTAACCAGACGGTCAGCAACTTTGTTTTCTACGAAGGAAAGTGAGCTATTGACAATATCAGTCGATGTGCACCTAATTTCGTTAGTGCAGGTAACTTCGTTATACTCTCCTGAACTGTAAACATGGCCCAGAATCGTGCTCCAAAACAGTGGCAACTCACTAAAAATGAGACAATTAACTCTTTCGAGAACAGGCGACAAAATCTAGTGTATATTCTGTCCTTGGATGATAATTTTGCTGCGTTTCTCGCCGAAGATTTTACATGGGAGAAGAAGACAGCTGTCAATCCTAACCGTGGCTTAGTTGATGATGATGAAGATGTCCCACAACGCCGTAGGAGGACAGCAGTCCAGAAAAATACACATCTAGACTTGATGCTAGGCCAGATTGCGAATTATTGTTGTGTCATTTCTAGAAACTCAGTCATCAAGAATTCTACATCTGTGAGTGACATATGGCAGAAAATTAGACAGCACTATGGATTCCAATCCACCGGATCTCATTTCCTAGATATTGTAGACATTAAACTACAAACCGATGAACGTCCCGAGGACCTGTACCAAAGGCTAGTTGCTTTCATTGAAGATAACCTCCTCACTACTGGCTGTGGCATCGAACATCATGGCGTCGCACCAGCTGTTGATGAGGACCTCTCTCCAACTATGGAAAACATGATAGTTATACTTTGGTTACAGTTGATACACCCGGGTCTCCCTCAACTAGTGAAACAGAAGTATGGATCTGAACTCCGTAACAAAACCTTAGCTTCACTCAAACCCGAAATATCACAGGCATTATCATCTTTGCTTGATGAACTTCGTAGTATTGAAGACACTAAAGCTTTCAGGGCTTACACCACTAACTACCCGCCAAACAAACAGGTTCATCTTGGCCGAAGCAATACATCAAAGAAAAGTACCTCTAGTGTGAGTAAATTCTGCATATTGTGCAAGACTGCAGGACGCCCAGCTTACAATACTCACTACCTGAGAAGTTGTAGGTATCTCCCAGACTACGACAAACGCATAATGTCCGGCAGTTCAAGATTTATTGGCGAGGAGGAGGATGAAGAGCAGCTTGAATTGCACCAGGCCGAAGACCAAGAGGAGGGCCACAGCTTGCTCTTTGATGAGCCGAGTGTCAAACGTGTAAGTGTGGAACAATCACCATTTCTCAATGTTTTCTATGAAAACCATCCGGTTCGTCTGACGTTGGATACAGGTGCTACAACGAACATGGTCCGTGCCGCGTTTGCCAGAGCAATTAATCTCCCTATCACAGGTGCTACGCAGAGAGCGAGACAAGCTGACGGAGTTACTCCATTAGAAGTCATCGGGGAAGTTCACTGCACTGTGACAAGGGAAGATGATTCCTTCCAACTTGATGCCCTTGTTGTCAAACAGCTAGATGTCGACATACTAGCAGGAATTCCTTTTCACAAGGTGAATGATATTGCTACGCGACCTGCCAAAAACCAAATAGTCGTAAAGGGCACCAAAGCGATCTATCACAGCAAGCAAGATGTGGGACACGCTACCGCGAGACTTACTCAGGCCTTTCTCATACGAGCCCCAAACAGGACCACCATCTTGCCAAACCAGTTCATCGATGTGGAAATCCCGAAAGACACACTTCCTGATCTAGATTGGGCCCTAGAACCACGACTCGATTCCCCCTGTAATCAGGACGCAACACACGAGAAGGCTTGGCCCCAGTGTCAAGTTATCACCTCTGTCGGTAACAAGATTAGGATCACAAATACAACATCAAGTGAGATCACCTTGAAAACTCATGAACATTTTTGTCAGGTGAGACACGTCGCTAACTCTGTTGATGTTGATACCAACAATGTTCATGTGACCAAACCCAGTACGACCCACGAGATATCAGCTCATAAGGACATATCACTGGACCCGAACAACATCATTGAATCTGATGTGTGTCGTAAATTCACTGAGCTCCATGAAGAATTTCATGAGGTGTTTCATCCATCTGTGTCAAAATATAATGGCACCAGTGGAAATATACAAGCCGTTGTGAACATGGGTCCAGCTCTGCCTCCCCAACGAAAGGGACGTCTACCGCATTACAACCGCGAGGCTCTGAACGAATTACAGCAAAAGTTTGACGACCTGGAGAAAGAGGGGGTTTTCGCCAAACCGGAACAAGTGAACGTCACAGTTGAGTACCTAAAAATGTCCTTTCTTGTCCGGAAACCAAGTGGCGGAAGTAGGTTGGTTACTTCCTTCAGAGAGGTTGGACAGTACTGTAAACCACAACCCGCACTCATGCCGAATGTTGACAATGTCATTCGCGAAATAGGCAAGTGGTGTTTTCTTATCAAAACTGATCTGTTGAAATCCTTCTATCAAATACCGTTGTCGCACGGTTCTATGAAATAGTGTGGTGTCTTCACACCATTCAAAGGTATACGTGTGTACACACGTTGTGCTATGGGTATGCCTGGTTCAGAGTCACATCTTGAGGAACTGATGTCACGAGTACTGGGACATCTTGTCCAAGAAGGGCGTGTAGTCAAGTTAGCTGACGACTTATTTTGTGGAGGTGACACAGCAGAAGACGCCCTCAACAACTGGCGTCTCGTGCTAACAGCTTTGCGACGCAATAACCTTCGCCTCAGCGCTCCCAAAACAGTCATTTGCCCTTTGTCAACCACAATATTGGGCTGGATTTGGAGTAACGGCTCTTTGACAGCGAGCCCCCATAAACTTTCAGCCCTGTCCACTGTACAACCTCCAACTACTGTTCAGGGACTGCGCTCATTCATCGGAGCATTCAAAGCCCTTAGTCGTGTAATTCATGGCTATGCAGTGTTGATGTCACCTTTGGACATTGTTACCGCTGGACGCCCATCCAATGAGGAGATTACCTGGTCAGAAGACCTCATCTCAGCATTCCACAAAGCTCAGGAAGCCTTGTCTTCATGTAAAGCTATTGTGATACCTCTGCGAACAGATAAACTCTGTATTGTCACTGATGCCTCTATCAAGGCACAAGGAATTGCATCCACCCTCTATGTGCTTCGGGATGGCAAGACACATCTTGCTGGCTTCTACAACTCTAAACTCAAAAAGCACCAAATGCAGTGGCTTCCATGTGAATTAGAGGCCCTTGCTATCGGCGCCTCTGTTAAGCACTTTGCCCCATACATAACGGCTGCCTCTTCCCAAGCTCAGATCCTGACAGACAGCAGGCCGTGCGTCCAGGCCTACAACAAACTCCTCCATGGTTGTTTCTCCGCTAGTGCTAGAGTCACAACGTTCCTGTCCATGGTATGCAGATACCAGGTGAACATAGCACACATTGCAGGAGCTACAAATATTCCCTCAGACTACATGAGCCGTCATCCAAGCGAATGCACAGACCAGAGCTGCCAGGTGTGCAAGTTTGTTGAGGAAGCGACCGAATCTGTTGTGTTCTCCCTTAGTGTCAAGGAAGTGATGGAGCAGGGTGCTAAAATGCCATTCACAAGCCGAGCTGCATGGCAAGCCCCTCAACATGAATGTCCTGACCTCCGACGCGCACATTCACATCTCTCTCAGGGGACACGCCCCGGAAAAAAGCTTATAGATATTCCTGATGTCAAGCGATACCTGAGAGTAGCCACAATAGCAAATGACGGACTTTTGGTTGTATGTGACAGCAAACCCTTTCAGCCTACACGTGATCGCATCGTTGTGCCAAGGTCAGTTATTGACGGGTTATTAACTGCCCTTCACATCCGTTTCAACCACCCTTCCTGCTACCAACTCAAGCAGATATTTTGCAGATACTTCTATGCCTTGGACATTGAGAATGCTGCAACTCTGACTACTGAAGCCTGTCATCATTGCATGTCATTAAAGCGTATTCCGTCGCAATTGTACCCTCAATCAACAAAGACTGTGCCAGATGTGATATGTTCAACTTTTGCCGCAGATGTTATGAAACGTTATGGGCAGCTCATCTTTGTCCTCCGTGAAACTGTTTCATCCTTCACTAAATCATGCATCATACCAACTGAAAGACATGATGACCTGAAAAATGCAATCTTACTGCTTTCAGCAGATATCAAACATCTAGGATCCAATGGATGTACCATCAGAGTGGACCCAGCACCAGGGTTTGTCTCGCTCGCCAAGGATAAACTCTTGGAACAACATGGCATTCATTTGGAACTTGGTTCCCCAAAGAACTGTAACAAGAATCCAGTAGCCGAGAAGGCTATTGAAGAACTGGGCCTCGAGTGTCTCCATCTTAGTCCAGAGGGAGGCCCCCTGTCAATGGTTACCCTGAATCTCGCAACTGCTAACTTGAATTCCAGGATCCGCAAGGGTGGACTTTCTGCGAGGGAAGTACTCACGCAGAGAGACCAGATAACTGGAGAGAATCTCCCCGTGTGCGATCGACAGCTTATTCTCCAACAAGTAGTCGCACGTCAAAGAAATCATTTTCCGAGTAGCAAGTCGAAAGCTCATGGCAGCCTCCACTATGACCCATGCGATGTCACTGTTGGGGACTTGGTGTACCTGAAAGCTGATCGGGATAAGACATGTGCACGAAGCAAGTACATGGTCACTGCCATAACGGACAATGGAGTACAGATCAGCAAGTTCACTCAATCGCTCAAAAGTGTACGAAGTACAACCATCTGACTGTTACCGCGTCAGACCGACTCTTTTAGGATCTACTTCAAATGACCAAATCCGAGGCCTCACTGAGCGTGACAATATCACGAGTTCCTCTCGTCCGCAGCCTGTACACCAATCCAATGATTCCTATGAACCTGCCATTATGAACAACCCTAGGCAGTTCACGGCCGACCCTAATGCATCAACAAATGTTGAAACTTTTGAAGACCCACCCACTCCGTTGAGGAGATCTCAACGCTCTCGCGTTCCCCCAGCTTGGCAACGACGTGGTGAATGGGACATGACATAGTCATTTTCTCCGGTAAAGGACACTCATTATTTTTGGCCACAATGCTAGTAATCATTTAATTCTAACTGTTCTTAAAAATTGACTTTTATTTACAAAGGAAGGCGAAGAGACAGGCAGTCACGCCATCACACGTAATCCGTGTTCGTTTGTTTCTGTAACGGAAGGGGTATTTCCCATTCCTAGTTTTGTATCTTCCTTCGCGTTATGGTTGCGAATAAACCGCATGGTATCGAGCAATAGATGTTGTTATTTGGCGATGACTGTAATGAATGAATACATGCACCTCTTTCATGGCTCCGAATTGTACTATAATCATTATGTAAACCTTCTTGAGTTGTTTCAGCTTGGAGCAATAGAAAAACTTGCGGTCAAATATTACATGAAAAAACCCATTGCTAAAGGCCAAAATAAAAGAAAGCCTAAATTTTTTCTTAACAGATGTAATCGGTCATTTCGGTAATGTTGTGTTGTATAGTCTTTACAGTAAAAGTGAAAATCTTCGGAATCTATACATGTAAGTCATTAAAGTCTGATACAGTGTATTTGAAATATATTACTTCTGTTTTATAAGCCCTCTGAGTACAAATGATGTACCTTGTATAATAATACCACTGTCTTTCCACACCAAAGCATGCCCTACTTTTGAAGAGACAACACGGTAAAATGAAGACCAAGGAAAAGTAACAATTCTTTAATCTCAAAGATTATGACAACCTATTCACTCAAATGTTCATCGCATGCCAATTCCGCAAAGCTGATTTGAAACAATTTGGAAAATCACCACTGCCCACCAGCTCTGTAACAACATGGAAACTTCAGACTTCTAACTTGCTAATCGGAACTTTTGGGTTGCGTGAAAATCACAAGACGTTCTTAAAGTAGATGCCAAAGTGTTAGATGGAACATCAATTGTCCCATCAGTGCCAAGAGGTAAGGTGCACGTGTCATCCTTTGGAGAGTACAGTGATCTCACATTTCTAACTTGAGTAGCAAGGCAACTAACGGACTGTTCAAGGATAGACATTATATATGGGACCACTACAGGAAAAAAGTCTCAAGTCTGCAACTGGAGACAAAAGAGACAATGGCTCAAGACGCAATGTGTACAGAATCTCCCAATGTTTCTAAAGACTTAAAAAACAAACAAGTACTTTTTGAAGTACGAACGAATAGTGTCAAAACAAGTACATTTGAGGCAGGTAAAGTACTTAACATTGGGTAGAACAGTGTTATCCAATGGCTGTGAATCAACAATTTTGTCAGATTAAAAGGATGCTAACACCAGAATAGTTCTCCATTTACAGGATTCTTTAATGAAAGCGCTTTCTTGTAAGAAAAGTGGATACATATGTTTTCATGGTTCTTCTTGGAGTCTTATCTGAACTGAAACAAATCAAACAAAGATAAAACGTAGATAACGGCAAGAACTACACATTATACACTGTGAATGCCATTCATCAAGAGTTTGGAGACAATTGTGCATTAGCTCGTCCTTTTCTCCATGCATTTACAGGACATGACACAACTTCCAGTGTGCCGGTAGAGGAAAGATTATGTAATGGCAGACTTCGCAGGCCTATCGAGGTATCCTATCCAGATAACAGTAGCTTTTATTTTCCAAAGCAGGATTCCCTACCAGCCGATTGACAGAGATGGAAACAGTTTGCTCTCATAGAAAGATTTATGTGTATCATGTATGACTACACCACCTCACCTACCAGAGTGACGATGTTAAACATGATTTATTCTGCCCAGGAAAGAACATGGAGCTGAAAAATTTGTTTCCACGAACACAATATGTTCTTATTCGGCACACAAATAGGGCTATGTTCCAAGCAAGTGGTTGGAAAAAGATCGTATAAATATATGCAGATAAATATCCTCCTAGCCCTCGGGATTTTAGATGGTACCAAGAGAAAAAACATTGATATCAACTATGGGTGAATATTCAAGAAGTGTTCAGGGCGTGCAGAGAACTGGTGAAATGTTGATGCAAAGCACAACCTGTGCGCTCGAGAAATGCATTTGCAGACATTCACGGTTACAAATGGTTAGAATGTATTTCTTGTCCCCGATAACCAGGGGACAAGACTAGACAAAAATTTAACCAATTACTGAAACGTAGGTCAAATGGTAGTGCAATGTTGGACAAAGTTAGATTTACTTGTAATATAATGACCCAGTTTAATTTATAATGTTCCTAATGTGTTCCTTGTCCGCCAAAACGTTGAAATGGACATATAGATCATCAAATTTGAGTGAATAGTTATGGACGTGTGATAATTTGAAGGTGTTGGCGGCCATTTTTGTCGCCATATTGGATTTGTGTGTTCATTAATAGAGAAACACCATTATTTATTATCTTAATGTATTCGTTGCCCCTTAAAACCTCGAGATAGACACCAACATCATCACTTTTGAGTTGATAGCTACAGAGTTATGATCATTAAGAGGTTTCCGGCGGCCATCTTGAACGCCATCTTGAAAAAAGAGACTTTTCAAGGGGTCCTACTTTGGTAAACCTTTAGTATGTTTTAATGCACACTAAACCCTACCATAATCAGTTGAGAAACCTTTTTGTAGCAATTTTTTGGGGGATAAACTGTATTTTGACCTGACTATTCGTAAATTTTTAGTATGTTAAAAAGTAATCTAAACCCTACCAGAATCATTTGAGAAACCTTTTGTAGCAATTTTTGGGGGGTTGACGGGGTACTTTCCATATATTGACCCGACTATGCTATGTCATAGCGGAGTTTTCCATACTCGTAGAGCAGATGAATGGCTTAGCTTCACTGGTCATTATTTGTATATTTTAATGAATATGCACTATTCTTTAGCAAATTGTAAATCTTAGGTCCTTAAAATATTATCTTCAGTAATATGTTTCAACTGTATTGGGTTATAATGATGTTTTCATTGCATATTTGTATAAACAGGAATATCCCCTTGAATTTCGTTTCCACAAAGAATATCCCGAAATAACTCTCTCTTTAAGGCAGCTGTTCTACATTACTGTGGGATACAAGTTGGTATCGATGAACTACACAGGACAGGTGATGAGGATCTATAGGACATCTCAAGGTCCGAGAATTGTGTCCTTCATGGAAGTTAAAGGTAGGGAAGAATTTATTACATTTGCACATATCTGATACCTCAATTCTATAGGACGATTTGGGGTTCGAGTAGGTACTCTCAGTTCCTTAACTTTATTCCCTAACATATAGACTGAAGTACACGTTCTTTCAGGTTATTTGACAAAAGAGGATCAGTTTTGATATTATCGTAGTGTAAAATATAAAACCAATGGAATCATGTTGCTAAAACGTAACCCTGACGTATAAGTCTAGGTGAAATCTTTTTTTTGAAAACGTGCAATATTGCATATACACATCCAATTGACATGGTTAAAATCATTCGATGAGATCAGTTAGTAATTGGGTAACTGAAAAATCATACACAAAAACTCACACCAAACAGCAGCAGAGCAAAAAAGAGTCATCGATATGTCGAACGTGGAGACGTCGAACCGCCCTTTTGCAAGAGCGATTGTTTGCACTAGAGAGACCATCAACTGACTTATTCGTAGTTTTAATCAGACGAGTTAGATGTTGGACCGTCACAGGAGTCATCACTTAAGGGACCACAACCCTGCAGGTTTTCATTCTGGTCGCCTGTGCTAAATTAGGCGGGGTTGTTTATATAAAAAGCTGTATATAAGTAAAGTTTGGGCCGATTTAAGAAATTTTAAATCGAGCAATTGTCAAATTGACATCCCATTTGAATGAATCCGAGTGTGACCATGTGTCATTACATGTATCCTTTAAGGGACATGAATATTTTCAGGTAAAGCTATTAAATAGTAGGGTTGCAACAATAGATCGAACTGCAAAAACTGTAGTGGTAACAGTACACTTTTGTTAGTAATTTGAAAAACGATAAAAAAAAATCAGTAATATGGCAAACTATCAATAGTTTCAATAGTTTATTCAATCAATGTTTAGTTTCTTATCTAAAAGAAAATGTGCACAATTATTAGGCTTTTAGATTATAAACATGCTTGAACACTAAGGCAAGTGAGAGCTAAACTTGACAACAGGAAGGTGTAAGAGTTATTCCTATTGTTGCTTTAGTGCCAAATTCTTTCACTTTTGATGACGTAAAGACAACAGAACACTGATTAATCTAGAATTCGTTCTATTTTGTTTAAGAAATAGAAGACGAGTTGGCGTGAACACCATCGAGTGTATTCTATTTCTTGTATTATATGAGATGCCCTTAAACACTTTCTCCCTTTCATATAAGAACCGTTAAGATGTTATTTGTATCAACTATATTGAAAATGAATATTAATGAAAATAATAATATTAATAATAATAATAATAATAATAATAATAATATAAACACTACCAAATCAATGGAACAATCAAAGTATAACGTTAAATATTACATAATTTGCTAAGCGACTCTCTATTTACCGAAATGACCTCATTAACACAAGCATATTTTATTGTCTCATCAATCACACAGTCAGTCCCATTGACCGCCTGTGTTTACTTGCTGTGTGCATCTTATGTTTATTGATGAACCGCAAAAGATAATCATTTAAATGTATTTATTAATATTTAAAAGGAGATATGAGAATGTCATATATTACACATTCAGAATATCCTTCATTCTTTAGATCCAAAAGTGTTGTTCTGCTTTTAATTTCAAATCAGTGTCTGTGTCATTTTTAATCCATCCAAGTAAATCATGCTACAAGCGTTCAATAAAGTTGCATATAGTATTTTGATGATTGCTTGTTTTTCATCGGTAATAAATTTACAAAGTTGTGGTTTTATTATATGTAGTTTATATTTTTCTACATCTTTTCTTGTAGGTTGCTCGAAATGGTATGAAATTGTACGTTTTCCATTGAACATGTACAGCTGTAATTAAACGTTGAATAGGAATTCGGGTACAAAAGATAAAATCCCATTCATTTTAGCTGTGATTGGGGTAACACTGTGTTTCAGGGCATTATCATTTGCAGAAGCCCACGGTATTCCCCATGTACTCTCCTTCGTCGGCTTCAGCACATAATAATGCCCTGAAAAACAGAGCCCCGTTCCATAACAGCGAGCGCTTATAATCGCTCATTGATTGCTCAGTGTAGCGCATTCTCTCTTGAACGACACGGTTCAAAGTTTGCACGCCTTGCTACGTAGCGCTACATTGAGCAATTGTAGTAGAGTAGACTTTGAAACCTCTCTTGAACATGGCCCTGCCTTACCCCTATGATATTCAGCACCAAAGAGCTCAGTTACGTTATGCTTTATGCAGCCCTTAATTATTACTTTTCATTTTAAGATGGAGACGTCCACTTCTACTCACACATGAGAAAAAGAATTGTGCATTATATATTCAACATAGCGACCAAAAGGATTCATCGTAACAAACTTCCAAATAAACTTGATTATTCAAGGATAATAAGTGGATTTAAATTCAACGACATGATTATTTGTGATGCCATGGATAACAGGTATTTTTTCATGAAATATGACGATTTTGCGTTGTTTTGATAAAATACAAAAATTTTAACACATCAAACTTAAAAGTAATTAATTAATTAATTCAGATGTATTCTTATTTAAAAAAAAATTTCAATCAATAGATTGAAAACCAAATTTATTTTCAAGTCTGTTGCATTTCAGGGGTCTGGTGGTGATCGCTCAAAATGAGACCTCGTACAGATGGCCTGGAATGGCACGTGTTAAATTCATTGGGATTGATTAAACTTATATGGTTAAATCACTGGGATAAAGAAAAACCCTCTACAGTTCGTACTTCAACATCCTCATATGCCACTCATTTCGTGACACTGATTGTCTTTTTACTTTCAATGTATGTTCTCAACGTCGTTCGGATGGTTGTGTTACCCTCTTTGAGCCTTTATACAAATGGTATCTAGAATATATCTTTCATATATTATGAAGTTTAAAAATATTATTTAAAAAACTTTAAAACAGCAACACATTTAAACATTTGGTTGTACAATCACAGTATAAAATAAGCCCGACTATACCAGTATAGTTTTATGTATATTGTATTGTTGTTGAGACATATTATACCTGTATCATGTTAAGCATGTTCAGAAATAAAGGAAGAGTTCCATGTGACGATCATATACTATGCTAGACTGCTGTGTGTCTTTATTACCAAATGTGTTGTCATTAAATCATACACAATAACATGTATGAGATTTATAAACAAAAACTGTGTTCTACAATAGATACTCAATGATATTACGTCAAAAACCTAAACGCACCGGTAGTCTATTTGAAGTGTTCTTAAAGATGTACAGTTTTTCTTGAAAGTAATTGATGAATTATTTTTATGATAAATAGAATAATACCCTGGTGTCTTCTAAAATAAAATACATGCATATCAAAATTCCTCGGATATTTGTAACTTTTATAGACTCATGTTAATATATTTGATATACACTTGGGTGATATTCTCTTTGACATAGGTTATGTTTTGCTATATTGCTAATAACACATATTTATTGATTGATTGTTAATTCCTTGTTTACTGGTCGATTTGTTATTTTCTAATATTAGTATCAAAATCTGAAATAGAAATTCCCGATGTACCACATCATAACTAATCTAATAATAATAATAATGGATAGTTATATAGCGCACAAATCTCCACGTTGTGGACTCAGGGCGCTTCTAAACATTATTACCCTGGTCTAACCTAAGCTGCCGCAAAGCGCTTAAAGGTCAATCCCTCAACATCTTACATCAGGTACCCACTTTCTGCTGGGTGAACAGAGGCACACTTTGAATAAAGGCAATTACCCAGGGTGACACCATAAGTCTTTCCACTCATGTCTCCGAAATTGACACACAATTTTTGTTTTATTTCTCTAGGTTCTTTTCTGTATGTACGTCCTTACTAACGTTAAAGTATTTGGGAAAAATATACCAAGCTTGTAAGTTGAGGAATTTTGCGCACTATTAAATCCAATGTGTGGGTTCTTCCTACATCAGTCGAATTGGGTGACCTTGAAATGTCGTTTTTCAAGGAATTTAGTTCAAAAGAAATCTGTTAAAGCCAGAAATTCAGCAGAGTTTGGTAGTTTGCAAACACTTTTTTCGTGGATTTTGTTCATATTTAGTTCCCGAGTTGGTCATGTTTAATTTACCTCCAAATATCGGATATCAAAATATTGCAGGGATAACTTGTCAACACTTAATGTGTTTAATGATAAATATTAAAACATGTTTCCAATTAAGTACCATTGTTAAGTGACTTGATAGCGCATCTGAAACATTACCGAAGTTATATACCCCCACGTGTGATAATTTAGTAAAACTGGATCTTCAACCTCATAGACATGATGTTTAGAATTCGTCAAGGTACAGAGGTGGGGATCCTACTTCCCACAAATGCTCAACTTTCAGGTGTGTGGTGCGATACTTTCATCGAGGTGTATAGTTAAGGGAGTACTTTTTAGGTGGTTAAGTACAAAATAACGACACATGTTAATGGATAACATTGCAAAGAACCCATTTATTGTTCCACTAAAACAAATAGAAAAAAGATAAAATTAAAGACTTTTTATTAGCTATTTAATATTTGTATATATAAACTAAGGTCTAATGTGGATGTTCTTGCTCGTCTGTACGTCTTGGCTGCCTCTGTGAAATGATGACACCATAGATCGATAATTTTACTTGACCAGAATATGTAACGAAAAAGTTACCGGAGGGGATTGATACCTAATCAACTCAACCAGAAAACCTCCCCATTAAAACATATCACAAGAAATCATACAGGTATGACTTGGACACAATTTTTGGATTATACGTCAGCAACAAATCCAAAGGACATATGTTATCATAAAACCATTCTCTGTTGTGTGTGCGGCGTCTACTCACAGAGAGATTCCGCCTCGCACACAACACAAATAAAAGGATCATGGTTATGGACGTGGCGGATCTTGGAGGGCCCTAACCTAAATTATTTATAATATGACTTAAACAGGCGACTACGGAGTAGACACCTGCAGCAGCAGAATATATACTCCAACTGAAAAGCAGGAAATCATTTATATATGCCAAAATAATCCACTGATACGCAGAGTGAACATAACATCCCACTAAAATATAGGACCCTTAAATTTAGAATATTTAAGGCTCCAAGAATCACGCCAAAGCACGAAGTGCCAAGCCCATTCACATTAACTCACCCGCAGGATTCCCACCATAGCTTGCCTGACCTGAATATTTAGAATAAAATATTTAAATTCTTCGATAAAATAGCTATACTAGTGCAGACAGCACTGCGGCCTTAATGGCACAATAAACAGTTCGACCCCACGAGGGGACAGGTGCACTCCGTCCCAGGAGTATAAGCTGCTGTCAGAATAGTCACTATAGTGACACGCTTGAATTCCTCAAAGCTCCGTCACACAATTCCCAAACCGCCGGTTGAGGGTTTTATGGCCCCCTCGATGGCAGAGAAGGATGTGGCACTTCTCCAGTCGCGACGAGAGAGCATGTCTGATCACACGAGCATCGTGGACGGCAACAAAAGTTTGATTCGCAGCATTGCTTCATACAGCTGCAGGACTGGACTTAATGGTCACCATGTCGTTCGAACCCAGATGTACGACGAGCACAGCAGGATGTAGACAAACGGCAGCCTCTCGCTCGATGATGGGCACCAGCTCGCTCAGCTTCATCCCCCCTCGAGTGAACCATCTGGAGTCTGGGATGAACGTTCCAATGCTCTTGGCCGTCGCCATGTATGATGAGCCGACCAACCAGACCGAAAAGGTTAAAACATATATGACGAATATTGCTGTACGATAAATGGTAAACGAATGTAAGATTTATAAGCATCAGACTCCCATCTACCATAGTTCTGGATAAGTTGCTGGCTTATGCCGTTAGCTGCAGCCGTATAAAACCACTGCTTATTTTCCTAAGAGCGGTCATTCATTTTTGACTGTCCAGATGAGATCATAATTGGAATAGCCTTGGAATTCCCCGGACATAAATTCTTTTTAGACTCTCTCCGACATGTAAAACAGCTGCTAGGGGATTGCCTACTTCAAACCAGGAGCTTAAAAATTTATAAATGAATATTGGTATTGTATCTAAAACAAAACATTACCTGTCGCAGTCTCCACGAATTTACGCCTACACAAATAAAAACACTTAGAAAGACAAAGGGAGTAACATTCTGTACATTCTGTAACATGAATGTACTTTCTTTTGATACCAATTAGTGCTAAAATGCAAGCATTTATAAACGTGTTATTTGTGTCTAAAGTCTCCAAAGCCATATAAACAAAGCAACGTAACACACTTTTGTTCAGCAGCTGCAGTTGTGTAAATCCTGTCTTTTGCATTTAGAAAAATGGATAAATACTGTAAACAATGAAATAAGATTGTCTGACCTTCCTGTGAGACCTTACTGATATTTGTAAGAAATTAAATGAATTGTTTAATGCCACCGGTAGGGCGAGACATGGTTTTAACAAGCACCTACCTGTTATGCTACAACTACAGATAGACCAGTTTATATAGCTGGGCATTCCTTCTTCCATAATATGAGTTAAATCCATACTTTTGATAATATCTCTTCTATAATCATTGTGTGTTTTCCTACATGATAGATTCGTAAATTGCCGAACATGGAAATGTGTAAATGTCTCTTGCAAACGACGTTAAAATAACCTGAATTAATAATGCAGATGAGGTAATGGATTATAAAGTAGTAACTTATATGCTGGTCATAGCTTAATAAAATCTACTTTGAAACTTCAATTTATGAAGGATTTTGATCGATAGGAAGAAGGGAAGCCTTCAAAAATTATGAGACATACCATGTGGTCATATATTTAATCAATTAAATACAGCTGCTGATTATTTTAAGGATCATATTAATTACAACGATAATAATATATGGTTTAAATAACAAAATAATTAGTCTTTATTAAAAAGCAATTGACATGTTCATATCATCATGAGGCACAGAGGTTCACAACCAAAATATTATCTTTTACTTCAACGAGTTAAGTGAACACTTTTGAACCATTAAAACGTATTAATCAGCACTCTTATACATGTTCGATTATGTCCCACACATTGGTTGGGGTGTTACTTTTAACGTTTTAAAAACTCATTTGAGCTAAGAGAGCAATCTATATGGTAATCAAATGGTATCAAGTATCGATTATATAAATCTGATTTTTATTATATATTTGTATATAAGTGGACACATAAATAAATGTATTAGCTTCTCATTTTTTTTACAGTAATGAACATTAATATAAATTAGCGTTGCTTTCGTCAATCTGTTTTACAAAGAAATATTATAGAAACTAAAACCATTTCTAAATGAACATTAATCAGTAATTTTATTATTATAATAGATCCCTGTATCGTGTAGTATATACAAATCTGAATGTTAAAGGCACTAGCAGAATATTGCCTTTCTACATCAACGTGACAAGTGAACGCTTTTGGACGATTAAAACGAATGAATCAGCATTCTTATAAATTTTCGATTATATCCGATGTATAGGTTGGTGGGTTACTTTTAATGTTGCAGAAACTCTTTTGAGCTAAAAGAGCAATTTATAAGATAATGAATTGTCACTGATAGGCCTGTGGTATCAATTATCGAATATACAAATCTGAATGTTTATGATACTCGTATATTTGTATTTGTTCAGTGTATAAATACATAAATGTATTAGCTTCGCAGCTTTTAAGTTAATGAACATTAATATACATTATTGATGCTTCATCAATCTGTTTTTAAAAAATATGTTCTAGAAATAAGTGCTAATAAACCTAAAACCTATTAATCAAAAAAAAATTATTATCATAATAGATCCCTGTATCTTGTAGAAGGTTTACTTCAGTGTGAGATGACAACACGTTATCCAAGCATGTTCCACCAGCTGCTAGCCCTCCTAGTTTGTTCAGCAGTAAACAGTCTGCAAGTGCCATCACGAACAACCTTTAATCCTTATGGTCCGAAGATGTGCGTATCCCTCTGTGGTACTAGAAAGGTCTGCTCGGGGTTAAGCTTTGATGAGGTCCAACTGACATGCCAACTCCTCTTCAATACCACTGTGCTGAACAAGAGCTCACACCAAGGGGATTTGCTGACTCAACATGTTTCCATTTCTTTCTCTGCTCTACAGGAAGGAGAAAAGAATAATTCTTCAAAACCAGGTAAATACTACAACCTTCTTTAATGCTCTAAGGTAAAAGTCTGAATATTTGCAATCTGAGAAAAACTGTCTCAGCATTGCAGTGATATGTCACTTTTCTCCTTACTATAATATAAACTAACGGACAGAAGAAACTGTGCAAGGTATCAAAGAACCAAGAAGGAGAAAAACTAAACAATACACGAATAACGTTTATATTTTGAAAGTATATGAATATCTAACATTGTTGACTTGATTGACTAATCACTTCAGCTTGGACTATTTGTCCCCTATACAAGCCTCTCCACATACCAGCTGTGTTAGTTTGAACTTTCATTACTGATGAATGGAGCAATGTGCTTGTGAAACGTTGAAAGTGTAATTATTTGGATGGTTTTTGACAATCTTTTTATAGAAATTGTTTCATTTGGGATAACACTAAATCCAATAGTAAAAATTATTGTGGTCATGTGGTGGGCTGTTGGTACTGACAGTTGCTGGACTCTGAGGATGTGGGTTCGAATCAAGCAAAGAATTCAGCCTGAAAAAGTACACAAATTTGTACTATTGAAGGTAGTGTTAACAATGTGAGATTTGTTCACTATCCAAATGCCATGTGTTTCTAAAACAGATGAATATTTTGTCAAATTGTCACAATTAGTCGTTGTTACACCCGTACGCGAATTAGGTACCACTCACCAGTTCCTGGCCAGATAATGCCAAACGTTACGTGCCCATTAAAAATATTGACGGCGATGTTGTTGAGTCGTGCTCCTGCTGTTATAATGTAAGTTGTAATAAATGCGATAAAATGTATTACTGTGGTAAAAAGTAATAACCGCAGTTAATTGTTGTAAATAATGTGGTATATTGTAATACTACGGTCAATTGTAATAAACTGAGGTATATTGTAATATAGCTGTAAATTTTAATAAAATTGACTCAAAATGTAATCATTTTGGCTACAATTGAGTATCATTAGACTAAAATTACAAATGAATCATTCCGGTGACTTATTAGAATTAGTCCTTGGCTTGTGGAAAGATTCATTTTCTACCTAATTTCTGGCAAATGGTAAATTCTAGATGCAAACCAGATAATTGTTTCTGGTAAAATATAAATTTGAAACCTTTTGATAACGGCCATCGTTTTTATGGTGAACATTTAAGTGCTTTTATTTTGTTTTAATAGTAAAATCTGTTAATGTCAGGTAACGAAATCATTTATATCAAACTGTCGAAACTGTACACTCTCTAGATGAGGGCCATCGTTTTTATTGGAAATATTTAAGTACTTTTATTGTGTTTTTAATAGTAAAATCTGTTAATGTCAGGTAACGAGATCATTTATATAAACCTGCAGAATGTGAATGTGACCTGAGATGGGAAACACTAGACTAGAGAGCTTCCACACACTAAGTACAACTCCAGCATTGAATACTGACTCTGATTGAAAATTATAAAAGGGCACCATTGGAATTATTCTTATACATGCATGTAGCGCCAAAAACTGATGAGGACCCCACAATGGTCATACTTTTCGTCTTTGTCTAACACATTTAGAAATGTTCAAAATATGCAATATTTGTTACTAATTTTGATCTAAATTTAAAGAGTATCAATTTCCACCTTACCAGAAATAAAATTCATTTGCCAACTACACCTTGAAACGGAAAAAAATCAGAAATTTGAACATATCAAAAGACACCACAAAGATATCATATACGGGTTTTGAATTTTGCTCTGGAAATGAAATGATTATGGACGGACAGAGACAGAGCGACGACTATATCCAACGGTATTACAGTCCAGGATAAAAAAAAATTCTCTAATTTGTATATAGAGTCCCTGTTCAAAATCAGAAATTGAGAATCTCCAGTATCCCTTAAAATAATAACGGCGCATTTGGTAGAATTATCTACCATAAATGATACACAATCTTTGAAAACAAAGGGTAAAAACTCTTCCCGAATAACAGAATCTGAAGACTACTTTCAAAAAGAAAACTGTCCGTAGAAACACCTAGAAAAAAGCAATAGACACAAACGCATTTAGAGAACATGTGGACTGTTTTTAGGCTATGGGCTAGGGCTTGTAACAAGTAGAAACTAAATGACCTGAATTTTTACAATATGCACAAACTGGGCCAGAATCACTGGAAGCTTGATTCGTCTAAGCTGTGTGTAAACCGACCACGTGTCTCGCATGCACCTTAAGTAGGGTAGGCTTCACTTAGTTCAAGTGTATCGACGCACATACATGTACAGGGAGGTGTCTGAATCATCACTCAGACTAGCTTTAGCAAACATGTCATTCTTATGATTAAAGTATTATATTTCGAACATGGATTTACATTTTATTACCGTGTAATACATTGGTTTAAAGGCTCAGTATTATTTTAAAATAAATCAGTTTGCTATCTAATTGTCAAAAGCAAAATCATTAAGAAATTAGTTATTGAATGTTGCAATGATAACATTAGTCCGAAGGCATACACAGCCTTTGCCTTCATTGCAAACAGGGGCATTGGGTTCCAATCACGTGATTCACTGTTACGCTGTTTCCGTTTCAAGTATAGCCTTACGCTTAGACTGAGAATGTTACTCATTGTCAAAAGAACTGGGACCTGTCTTACCCCCATTCGAACCTACATGTACAGAAGTCTTATGCTCATTAAAATAAATTTTGAGATCAGAACGAACACTCTGCTCCATCAAAATTAACTGCCTCAAACTACCAACATTCGGACCTTCTCAGAGCTACACCACTTATCAAACAAATTATTCTTCTTCCTTTCAAAAGCTGAAAAAGATTTCCCCTTTCAGAATTTCTGACCGCGTTCAGAAAGGTCCTCTAGTGACTATATACTAAAGGCATTGTAGTTACTAGAATACTCTTGTGACAGTACTGGTCTCTATTGTATCTGATTAGAAGATCTGTATTGTTAACCGGATTCATTGTTCAATACAATAACATAATATAACTGAGAAAACAGATTGCAATAGTAAAAAGAAATTGAATGAAGTAATTTGAAATTGAAAAAGAAAAAGAAAGAAGAGAAATTGAGTTTAAAAAGTTAGATAAAGACCCTTCTGAACGCGGTCAGAAATTCGGAAAGGGGGAAATCTTTTTCAGCTTTTGAAACGAAGAAGAAGAAGAATCTGTTTGATAAGTGGTGTAGCTCTGAGAAGACTTTGACTTTGAACTAACAATGAGACTGCCATTGTATCAATATCAACCGATACCTCAGGAACTGTATACTGGATCCTCGGTAAGGCGCACAGCTCAGTGGATGTTCGTGACATTGACATTATTTTGAACTATTCTGATTTTTTCTAGTTTTACATTCATATAATGTGTAGAGGAGAATCAAGTGACCTGTGACATTTACTTGCCATAAGTAATCTGACTTCACATCTGTTGCTATGTATACCCATTGACGAAGGAAGATTTGTATTTCTTCATTGATGATTTCTACATACAAAATATTTTAATTTTTAAGATCAGATGTGTCAAGACATCATATTTTAATATTCATACATAGTTCATTAAGAAATAGTTGTCAGATGTTGTATACCATGAACCCATTGCTGAGCATGCCTGAAGAAGAAATTCTTTATATTACAGGATTCTTTATAGCATTTAAGGATAAAATGTTCTATGTTGACGTGGCACTGAAGAAGAATACCTTGCTACGTAAAGGAGCGGGGTCTAGCCTGGATTCATTCCACTACGACAGAGGAAAATTGTATGCTTTAACCCAAAGAAATGTACTTAAAGTAGCTGTTCCGACTCAGTCAATAGTTAACTTCAGAAGGTACAGATACATCAAAGGTTTGTCCAAGAATTCTTCTCATAATAGTGGACATTTGATGCAAAACATTCTAAAAATATCGACATTATTGTAATTACTGATCTGTGATGTATGATAAATAAATCTAGGTTACATTTCCTCTTTTAGGCAATATGATAGTTAATATCTTTGGAAAATAAGAAATTAAATTTGAAAAAAAAGTTATTATTTGAAGTTAAATACATTTTTTTGCATCCACAACGGGAGGTTCATTTAAGCAATCACATCATACATTTCAGCTTATCATGGCATAACATGACATGGCGTCCGTTCGTCTGAAAACATTTTGCTTTTTTATCCTCCGAATGATCACTGGATCAATTCTCTTCCCACATAGTTTACTCCCTCTGCACTTTGATCCTAACCTTTGTTCTCCTATGAGGAATTACTTGTTTCTAACAAATAAACCCTAGCGGCAAAAAAGGATAGTAGATTAAATATATCTGCCATTTATCCGATGAAATCACATTTTACAACGGTTATATCGTATATATCGACCGAGTTATTTCAAAGAACTTAGCCTTTGATATTAAAGAGTTTTGCTAATTAATATCTGTCCTTAGAATATGTCTGATGTAAGTAACACAAATAAACTATTTCTTGTCTCTAATTTGGTCCTCTCCATTTATTAGCATGTTTATGATCAATTATTTCCACAAAATCAAATAGCATACTTCGCGGAAAATACATTTAGCGAAAATATCTTTATGTTTGAATTTCCAAAAATAGCATAATGAGGTGTCCTCGGTAAATGTCACCTTTCGAACGGCGTCGCTGAATGCACAACTAGATTCAAATGTAGCCATTTAGGACTCCCCATTTCTAGCAGACAAAGTCCTAATATTGGACAGAGGTGAGGATCGAACATCTTAAAGGAGTAAGCTCTGTGGGAAGAGAATGAACTGGCGGTAGAGAGCTGAAATCTTGTGTGCCACGTTTTTGGCCAAAGGGGATAATATACTCACGTGTAAAGAAACGTTCTGCTGAGAGAGTATTAAACGAAATACTGCTGTTGGACAAGATAGATTTTAAATGTCTTTGATAGACGCACGTTTATAAAGAAGTAAGTTTCACACATTAGATAAAGGTACTTTTATGTGTATGTTTGTTCATATACACTTGGGTGCTAGAATCGATTTTTCAATAAGTTTTTTTTGTGCCAGAATGTGTGGCATTTTAGTTTTGTTGTTTTAAAATTTATGAAATGTAGACATTGGATTAATAATATATGTTGTCTACATAAATAGTTTGTTTGGACTTAAATTTGTTGAGGTATCATGATTACAGGGCGTCAAAGTACAAGCCAAAAAGCAAGTTTTGACTCTCCTATTTCGTCATGTTAAGGAGATTCCAAAACAATGATTTCTTGAAACGTGTCTTTCTCACAAATATGAACAGATAATGTTTTCAACATTCAAATTTAGTTAGTTGACGCCTGAAGACAGGATGTAACTGATGCTGCAGTAGAAAGTATCACTTGTTGGCGGAAATAATTTGTAATATGAAGTGGGAAGTTTCTTTCGCGAAAGTGGTCTTCTTCAGATCCAAAAGTCTTATACAGCTGAAATCGTGTGTACATATTCCTTAGTCAATGGGGATTACGAATCGTATATTTTATGACTTTATGGTGACTAATTAAGTCCACAGGTGCAATAGGTCTTGTAAATTCATTAATACTCTGACAAATACTTCTAGAAAAAATTAGTTTTCAACCACAAAAATTTCGCACATGGACGAAACCATATCTTACAAACAAGGGAAACATTGGCTCCGTTCCATTGCTCAATGTAGCGCTCAATGTAGCGCATTCTCTCCTGAACGACACGGTGTTTTTCCTCGAGGTTTGCTCTATTTGCTACGTAGCGCTACATAAAGCAATCGCGTTCAAGAGAGGTTTAAAAGTAATCGCTTATTGAGCGATTACTTTTAAACCTCTCTTGAACATGGCCCTGGTATAACGTTCTCAACATAGTCTCAAGGACGATGATTGAATATAAGTATACCATATGGATTTACATATGAAGTAGCATGTTAAAGATCAACACAAACATTGGCATTTCGCATAAAAGAACTTGAGAAGCTAACAAATAATTCAACTTCTGTGGGGGAAATTATGTTAATTTATGTCTATCTAATTTCTCTTTTCAGCAATAGGGGATCATTTAATCCGCAGGTTTGTTTTTGATAGACTACACAACATGCTGGTCGTGTATACCTTTGCCGTTGTGATAATTGACATCACAAATTCAAGAAAATTGGCAACGAAGAGAGCAAAAAACTTCTTTCTGGGAATAGACAAAGGAAACAGGTAAATTCGACTTGTACTTGTACTTGTAATGTTCCCAAAGAAATACACTTGGTTTTTTTGTATTCCCGGTGAATTGGCCACGAAGAGAGCTGAAAACTACTTTCTGGGAATAGACAAAAGAAACAGGTAAATTTAACTTGTACTTGTCATGTACCCAAAGAAATACACTTGGTTTTTTTTATTATGTATGCATTTAAGGATGCTGTTCTACACGTGATAATTGCGGTTAATAAAGGAGAGATTGGACCAAGAAAATGTACTCGCTTAGGATAACATTTTGGGACAACACTGTTTAGTTGTGAACAAGTCGCAAAATATATGGATTACATTGTTTTGGACTCAGGCTTCCGTGTACACTAATGGGAAAGACGTAAATTTACCGTAACGCCATTTACGACATGCCCAGAACGTTACCGTCACCTATATTCGCAGTAAATGTGTTACTATGTGTGTTATTCGAATTACATACGTATCTCTAGTCAATATTCGAAAATTCCCAATGTCAGTTGGTTTACTGAATTTGACAACCTCGAAATAACATTCATTTCATCGTCCCATCTCTCCTTCAGGCTGGAACTAGCGGTGAGACCCTACCACCACATTCCTGTCATTGTAGATAAGCCAGCTCTCCTGATGGCCCTTGTTGATTATTTATTCACGGTTAACTGGTTATGTGGTCATTTAAGAATGCTTTTCTACGCGTGATTATGTGTTCATTTAATGATAGATTGGCTGAAGAAATGATTAAAAATAAGGAAGTTTTGGGTTCAATGACCAGTTTAAAATGTTATGGGCATTACAGATAATACTGCCGTCGGAAAATTGCATATTTTCAAACATCTGAGATTAGGCACACACTTTTAATGAATAAACTTATAATACTTTCAGTTACATTATAATCAATTTCGGGGATGTATAACAAGTCTTTATTTTGAAAATGAATGACCTTGTTAAGAGAAACAAACTTAATTTCAGCACTTTATGACAAAAGGACATTTGCTTTAATGAAACAGGATGTTTCCTTGACACACATGCTTTTAAAATAAAAATGTAAAATGATATGCATAAAGTTGAGTAACCATAAATGTGTATAGGGACCCACCAAACGTTTTTCAACAGTATACAACCTCCTTTTTTATATTATCTTTTTGGATCATTTCAAGTGTTACTTTAATTGTCAATTGTGTAATGCTTACTGAATATAAAGAATAATAATAGACCATTTTTAAAGCTCATAACTTGATGAGTGATGCATGCTCGAATGGACTTGAAAGTTGTAAAGGACTCGGCTTTTCTAATGTCAATTGGAAGATTGTTCCATTCTGTGGCAACGACATCCATCCACGATCTGCAACCATAATTAACAAATTTGCACCTTGGGACAGTCAGTTGGAGCTCTGACTGGGTTATATGATGTCACCAGGTCGCACACGTAAAGAGGCGCTTCAGAACGCATACACTTAAACACAAAACAAAGGGTCTTGTGCAGGATTCTTTCATCTACAGGTAGCCAATATAGACTCTGTAGGACCGGGGTGATATGGTCACGTTTCTTGGAACGAGTCACTATCCTCGCTGCCGTATTCTGAATCCTTTGTAGTTTCTTAGTGATGACCTTTGGTGAATCAGCAAGCAGACTGTTGCAATAGTCCACCTTGGACATGACTGAAGCAAGCACGAAAGTCACTGTGGATTCTTTGGAGAACAAAACATGTAAAACAATCCTTATAATTACAAAATCAACAAGTTTTTCTTTAAATATTTACACAAATCCAATATATTAGTCATTTATCACGGGAGGCAGCAGCTTTTTACACGCAACAATTCATGGCTGAAGCAAAATTGAGGAATCCTTAATCTAAAACGGCGGAGGATTCAATTTCGTTTTCCCAGCATTCACATGCATACAATCCGGGTTCGTTTTTTCTGGTTTACGCAATTTGTGATTAACCCTCATTAGCATATCACGTGACGTTCAAACATGGCTACCGTTTGCGAAGCGCTAGTGGATGAACAAGCTTGAGGACGTGTATCGATTAAAAAGAAGTGTTCCCGGTGAAATTAATTGTCTCATTCGGAAAAGGAATGAATATTCCAGTTATTGGCGTAGGTTTGAAGACGAAATGAGATGTGTATATCTTATTTTGCATCAAAACGTTACGCTCAGTTGTAAGAACCAACTGAAACGTCCGTTCTGATGGATTGTGACGTCATAAAGTAGGAATGCACGAGGTATGGTAGCACATTTTATCTGCATTCATCGAGAAATGGCAGCAGGTTTTTGAGAGCTCTCATCCAATCAGAAAGGCGGAAATTAGTGTAACAAAACCATTTTGTAATTATTTCCTGATGTTACCATTGTTCTTAATCTTGAGGGAGCTCTGCTTTGTGCATTGTTGATATTCTTGCACATTGACAGATCTGATTCAAGCATTACACCAAACTCTCACTGCTGAGGACAAGGGAATGACAGACTTTCCGATACTCAGAGATTGGAGAGTTTGGGAACATCTTGATTATGGTCCAACAAGAAGGCATTATTCGGTTCTCTGTCATCCAACTGTTTATTGATGCAAAACATCTATTCATAGTTGAAGCTGTTTACACGGGTTGACCGAACAGTTTCCCTAACTGGGAATCATATGCATACTGATGACGGAAAATGATGACCATCATGATCAAATATGTCACCAAGCTATTTTATTTATAGAGTGAACGTAATTTAGTCCAGGAAAGAGCCCTGAGGTACTCCACAGTGACGGGCAACTGGATCAGAGGACTCCCCGCTAACAAACACAGATTGAGTTCTGTTGGACATGTAACCACCAACACCATTCATCATACACTTCATGAGTCTGTGATTGCCTACGGTGTCAAAAGCTGCACTCAGTCTAGGAGTACCAACAAACCTACACTACCTCTATCAATTCCACATCGGCTGTGCCTTGTGCGATAAGAAGATTGTAGTAGCCCATGCAGGGTATGTGTGTCAAGGTGGTCAGTGAGACGTACTCTTACTTCTCGTTCTATGATCTTAGAAAAGGTCGGCAAGTTTTACACTGGCCTATAGTTCTCAAGACAATCAGTATCAATGCCAAGCCTGTCTTTTTCAACAAAGGCTTTACAATGGCATGTTTGAATGATTCATGCATGGTCCCCGTCTGAAGACTGGTGTTCACTATTGCGGTGATCACAGGTAGTAAGATGTCAATATTCATTAATACAGTCTGTGTTGTTACAGGATCTAATACAAAAGACGTATGTTTCGAATGCCGATTCAGCTTTTTAAGAAGATAATTATTCTCCTGGATTTTGTGCATTCTTTCTCCATCCTCAACAGAAGAACCATAATAACCAGGGTCATTTTCAGGGCCATTAGAAATGAAATTGGGCCATTATATTACAAGTAAATTTAAATTTGGATAACATGGCACTATCATTTGACCTACGTTTCAATCTAATTTGAGAGCGTTCAGTTGTGAGTGTCATCCTCCTGCTCCAAAGAACTTCCGGCAGCGATATTGGACGCCATCTTGAAAAAGAGACTTTTCCGCGGGTCCTACTTTGGTAAACTTTTAGTATGTTATAATGAACACTAAACCCTACCAGAATCAGTTGAGAAACCTTGTTGGGGGCATAAACTGTATTTTGACCTGACTATTGGTAAACTTTTAGTATGTTACAATGTATCCATTGTGTTGTTGGGGGTCAAATATGACAAACGTTATAAATGGTCTTATTTTATCGAGAAGTACCAACTGTTACTGAAAACAACCATTTTAATGATACTCGACTTAGTTTATTGACGATATGAAGGTAAAAGTAGTGATTTCTGATCGAAAACCGGACAATGCAGTGCGTGTGGCGCGCGCCAATGAGTCAAACGTAATTTTGGAATCTTATTTACACCAGACAAAATAACAAATTTGGGTTAATAATGTTCAATAGGTCATATAACTACTGTGCATGTAAATAGTACGTTCACTTTCGGTTTCTACACATGCATAATGATGTTACTCGATTTTAATTGGAAAATGGTAATTATGATATGTTTGGCGATTGGGGATGAATATGCAAGCTAAGTGAATTTATTTGTATTGTAAACAGCACATATGGTGTGTTGGAACGTATTAAAGCCAAATTAAAAAAATTGAAACACAATGGATGTACCTTTAAAAAGTAATCTAAACTCTACGTGAATCATTTGAGAAACCTGACGGGGTTGACGGGGTATTTTCCATATATTGATCCGACTATGTTTTCCACACTCGTAGAGCAGATGAATGGCTTAGCTTCACTGGTCATTATTTGTTTATTTTAATGAATATGCACAATTCTTTAACAAATTGTGAATCTTAAGTCCTCAAAATGTTATCTTCAGTAATATGTTTCAACTGTATTGGGTTATGATGATCTTTCATTGCTTATTTGTATAAACAGGAATATCCCCTTGAATTTCGTTTCCACAAAGAATATCACGAAATAACTCTCTCTTTAAGGCAGCTGTTCTACATTACCGTGGCATACACGTTGGCATCGATGAACTACACAGGGCAGGTGATGAGGATCTATAGGACATCTCAAGGTCCGAGAATTGTGTCCTTCATGGAGGTTAAAGGTAGGGAAGAATTTAATATATTTGCACATATCTGATACCTCCATTCTATTGGACGATTTGGGGTTCGAGTAGGTACTGTCAGTTCCTTAACTTTATTCCCTAACATATAGACTGAAGTACACGTTCTTTCAGGATATTTGACAAAAGAGGATCAGTTTTGTTATTATCGTAGTGTAAAGTATAAAACCAATGGAATCATGTTGCTAAAACGTAACCTTGACGTATAAGTCCAGGTGAAATCTTTTTTTTGAAAGCGTGCAATATTTCATATGCACATCGAATTGACATGGTTAAAATCATTCGATGAGATCAGTCAGTAATTGCCTAACGGAAAAAGCTCACACCAAAAAGCAGCAGAGCAAAAAAGAGTCATCGAAATGTCGAATGTGGAGACGTCGAACAGCCTTTTTGCAAGAACGTATGTTTGCACTAGACAGACCATCAACTGACTTATTCGTAGTTTTAATCAGACGAGTACGATGTTGGACCGTCACAGGAGGCATCACTTAAGGTACCACAACCCCACATATTTTCATTCTCGTCGCCTGTGCTAAAATAGGCGGGGTTTTATTTTTATAAATTGCTGTATATAAGTAAATTATGGGCCGATTTCATGAAAAAAAAATTCGAGCAATTGTTTAATTGACATCCCATTTGAATGAATCCGAGTGTGACCATGTGTCATTACATCTATTCTTTAAGGGACACGAATATATTCAGATAAAGCTATTAAATAGTAGGGTTGCAACAATAAATTGAACTGTCGACTCATTGCAAAAACTGTAGTGGTAACAGTACACTATGGTTAGTAATTTAAAAAACGATCAATAGTATCAGTAATATGGCAAACTATCAATAGTTTCAATAGTTTATTCAATCAAGATGTTTAGTTTCTAAACTAAAAGAAAATTTGCACAATTATGAGGCTATTAGATTATAAACATGCTTGAACACTAATGCAAGTGAGAGCTAAAATTGACATCAGGAAGATGTAAGAGTTATCCATAATGTTGCTTTAGGGCCAAATCATGTCACTTTTGAAGAAGTAAAGACAATAGAACACGGATTCATCTAGAATTTGTTCTATTTGTTTAAGAAATAGAAGACGAATCGGCGTGTACACCATCGAGTGTATTCTATTTCTTTTATTATATGAGATGCCCTTAAACACTTACTCACTTTCATATAAGAACCGTTAAGATGTTATTTGTATCAACTATATTGAAAATGAAAATAATAATGATAATAATAATAATAATAATCACATTCACTAGCATTGGACGAGTCCATTAATTCTGAATAGAGGCGAATTTATCAATATAAACACTACCAAATCAATGGAACAATCAAAGGATGACGTTAAATGTGTCGTAATTTGCTTAGAGACACTCCATTTACCGAAATGATCTCATTAATACAAGCATATTTTATTGTCTCATCAATCACGCAGTCAGTCCCATTGACCGCCTGTGATTACTTGCCGTGTGCATCTTATGTTTATTGATAAACCGCAATAGAAGGTCGCAACAGATTATCATTTAAATTTATTTATTATTATTTAAAAGGAGAACTCAGAATGTCATATATTACACATTCAGAATATCCTTCATTCTTTAAATCCAAAATTGTTGTTCTGCTTTTAATTTCAAATCAGTGTCTGTGTCATCCTAGTAAATCATGCTACAAGCGTTTAATAAAGTTGCATATAGTAATTGAATGATTGCTTGTTTTTCATCCGTACAAATTTACAAAGTGGTGATTTAATTATATGTAGTTTATATTTTTCTACATCTTTTCTTGTAGGTTGCTCGAAATGGTATGAAATGGTACGTTTTCCATGAAACATGTACAGCTGTAATTAAACGTCGTAGAAGAATTCGGGTACAAAAGATAAAATCCCATCCATTTTAGCTGTGATAGGGGTATGGCTGTGTTTCAGGACATTATCAATGCAAGAAGCCCACGGTATTCCCCAAGTACTCTCTTTCGTCGGGCTTCTGCAGAGGATAATGCCCAGAAACACAGCCTTACCCCCATCACAGCTAAAATGGATGGGATTTTATCTTTTGTACCCTTACCCCTATGATATTCAGCACCAAAGAGCTCAGTTACGTTATGCTTCATGAATCCCTTAATTATTACTTTTCATTTTAAGATGGAGACGTCCATTTCTACACATACCTGAGAAAAAGAATTGTGCATTATACATTCAACGTAGCGACCAAAAAGATTCATCGTAACAAACTTCCAATTAAACTTGATTATTCAAAGATAATAAGTGGATTTAAATTCAACAATATGATTATTTGTGATGCCGTGGATAACAGGTATTTTCTCATGAAATATGACGAATTTGCGTTATTTTGATAAATAAACATTTTTTAACTCATCAAACTTAAAATTAAATAATTAATTAATTCAGATGTATTCTTATCAAAAAAAAAATTTCAATCAATTGATTGAAAACTAAATTTATTTTCAAGTCTGTTGCATTTCAGGGGTCTGGTAGTGATCGCTCAAAATGAAACCTCGTACAGATGGCCCGGAATGGCAAGGCCCGGATTTGCACGTGTTGAATTCATTGGGATTGATTAAACTAATATGGTTAAATCACTGGGGTAAAGAAAACCCTCTGCAGTTAGTACTTCAAAGGCCTTATATTCCACTCATTTCGTGACACTTATTGTCTTTTTACTTTCAATGTATGTTCTCAACTTTGTTCTGATTGTTGTGTTACCCTCTATGAGCCTTTATATAAATCTAGAATATATTATTCATATATTAAGAAGTTAAAAAAATATTATTAAAAAAAATTTAAAACAGCAACAAATTTAAACATTTGGTTGTACAATCATAGTATAAAATAAGCCCGACTATACAAGTATAGTTTTATGTATATTTTATTGTTGTTGAGACATAGTATACCTGTATCATGTTAAGCAAGTTCAGAAATAAAGCAAGAGTTCCATGTGACGATCATATAATATACTAGAGTGCTGGGTGCCTTTATTACCAAATGTGTTGGCATTAAATCATACATAATAACATGTATGAGATTTATGAACAAAAACTGTGTTCTACTGTAGATACTCAATGATATTACGTCAAAAACCTCAACGCACTGGCAGTCTATTTGAAGTGTTGTGTTTAAAGATGTACAGTTTTCCTTGCAAGTAATGATGAATTATTTTTATGATAAATAGAATCCCATCCTGGTGTCTTCTGATATAAAATACATGTATATCAAAATTCCTCGGATATTTGTAACTTTTATAGACTCATGTATATATATTTATATGATATACACTTGGGTGATATTCTCTTTGACATAGGTAATGTTTTCTTATATTGCTAATAACACATATTTATTGAT
This sequence comes from Gibbula magus, assembly GCA_936450465.1. Taxonomy (NCBI): domain Eukaryota; kingdom Metazoa; phylum Mollusca; class Gastropoda; order Trochida; family Trochidae; genus Gibbula; species Gibbula magus. Next base: position 107,947,362 of record OW388289.1, on the reverse strand, counting down.
TGATTGTTAAGTCCTTGTTTACTGGTCCATTTGTTTTTTTCTAATATTGGTATCAAAAGCTGAAATAGAAATTCCAGATGTACCACATTATAACTATGGATGATAACAAATCTCTCCGAAATTGACACACACTTTTGTTTTATTTGTCTAGGTTCGTTCCTGTATGTACGTCCTTACTAACATTAAGTATTTGGGCAAATATACCAAGCTTTTCAGTTTGACAAATCATGTAATTTGAGTAATTTTGCTCATTATTAAATCCAATGTGTGGGGTCTTCCTACATCAGTCGAATTGGGTGACCTTGAAATGTCGTTATTCAAGGAATTTAGTTCAAAAGAAATCTGTAAAAGCCAGAAATTCAGCAGAGTTTGGTAGTTTGCAAACACTTTTATTCGTGGATTTTGTTCATATTCGAGTTGCTCATGTTTAATTTACCTCCAAATATCGGATATCAAAATATTGCAGGAATAACTTGTCAACATTTAATGTGTTTAATGATAAATATTAAAACATGTTTCCAATTAAGTACCACTGCAAAGTAATTTGATAGCGCATCTGAAACATTAACGAAGTCATATACCCCGATGTGTGATAATTTAATAAAACTGGATCTTCGACCTCATAGACATGATGTTTAGAATTCGTCAAGGTACAGAAGTGGGGATCCTACATCCCACAAATGCTCAACTTTCAGGTGTGTGGTGCGATACTTAAATCGTGGTGTATAAAGGGGGTACTTTTTAGGTGGTGAAGTACAAAATAACGACACATGTTAATGGATAACATTGCAAAAAACCCATTTATTGTTTCACTAAAACAAATAGAAATAAGATAAAATTCAAGACTTTTTTTTAGCTATTTAGTATTTGTATGTATAAACTAAGGTCTAATGTGGATGTTCTTGCTCGTCTGTTCGTCTTGGCTGCCTCTGTGAAATGATGACACCATAGATCGATAATTTTACTTGAGCAGAATATGTAACGAAAAAGTTACCGGAGGGGATTGATACCTAATCAACTCAACCACAATACCTCCCCATTAAAACATATCACACAAAATCATACAGGTATGACTTGGACACAATTTATGGATTGTATGGATTGAACAACAAATCCAAAGGACACATGTTATCAAAACACATTCTCTGTTGTGTGTGGGGCGTCTACTCACAGGGAGTTTCCGTCGCGCACACAACACAATTAAAAACATTCTTGTTGGTTCATGGTTATGGGCGTGGCGATTCTTGGCGGCCCCTAACCTAAATTATCTATAATATGAGTTAAACGGGCGACTATGGAGAAGACACCGACAGCAGCAGCAGAATAAATTAATGGCAAACGAATGAAGATTAATCAGAAATGTTATTATCATAATAGATCCCTGTATCTTGTAGAACATATAAGGTTTACTTCAGTGTGAGATGGCAACACGTTATCCAAGCATGTTCCACCAGCTGCTTGCCCTCCTAGTTTGTTCAGCAATAAACAGTCTGCAAGTGCCGTCACGAACAACCTTTAATCCCTATGGTCCGAAGATGTGCGTATCCCTCTGTGGTACTAGAAAGGTCTGCTCGGGGTTAAGCTTTGATGAGGTCCAACTGACATGCCAACTCCTCTTCAATACCACTGTGCTGAACAAGAGCTCACACCAAGGGGATTTGCTGACTCGACATGTTTCCATTTCTTCATCTGCTCTACTGGAAGGAGAAAAGACCAATTCTTCAAAACCAGGTAAATACTACAACCTTCATTAATGCTCTTCGGTAAAAGTCGGACGTATTGCAATCTGAGAAAAATTTCACTGGCAAACGAAAGTATACAACAAATATATATATCTATATATATTCTGGTGAATGCCATTGTTACATTTTCATCAAGTGCAGACAGTAAATTGTCCTGAATTCGACATCATGCTGAGAATATCAGACGTAAGAAAACACGGTCAGGTATTCTCTGCCGTTCATCGCTGAGCGTTTGAGCAAGCACTTGACAGTTTGCCTGAACCACATCACTTGGTCTGACCGGGCGACCCAGATGGTTCCGTAAATGTTGGTTCAGGGGACCTGACAAGCAATGGCAATACGTTGACTTTGTTCCTTTGCATAAAAGCCAGGACAAGTTTCTGACAATACGGGCTGTATCGTGACATGGTAAACAGTGTTCTGTTGAGAGGGCACCACAACAATATCTGTTTAACACCCAAATCATGTGGCTACCAATGCAAAAGTTTTCCACTGTCTCAATACAACAATGTTGCCATCGTTCACCACACACCTCGACGTCGATACACCCGTGCTCTTTCATCAAAGCATTATTATGTTTAGTTAGAAGTGAAAGGATCGCCCTTCGCCAGTTACCACGTAAATAATACTAAATGCGGTAACATGTTATAATCTGCATTATTAGTGTCTGATTTCCATCAACCACAACAAGATATGTCTTTCTTTGACCACTGATTTCAGCCCAATGTAGCTGAGATCGCCAAAGTGCTCTGGGGACCATTTGAATTCAACATCGTCGCCACCGTTCACCACAACGTCAATACAGCATCATTTATGTTAAGTGAAAAGATAACCCTTCATCAGTTCTGGGCCGGACATTGACGAATGTGACGATGACCTTGATAAAATATCCCCGCCAAACACGTGTTGCATTAAAATACAAGATGCGGTATATTGCAACAGCATTTTTATAAAAGGTTCGTGTTAAAATAACTAATCTATTTAGGTGCAAGTGAGTATCATTTGCCTTATATATATATCAAATGGATCATTGTGATGACAATATTAGTCATTATCTTGTGAAAAAATTAAATTTAAACATAATTTCTGACAAAGACATATATGTTAAATGCAAACCAGATAAGTGTTCCTTGTGACATATTGAAAGTATATTTGAAAAAAGTATTTACGGTTAATAAGTAAGTGATTTTATTGTTTTTTTGTAAAAAGTGTTGTCCTTACACTCATTTAACCCGTTTATGACATTATAAAAGTAAAGTAATAAATCGTTTAGAGGACATTATAGAAACCGTACACTCTCAAATATCTCCTTTGATTTGATAGATGATGAGAAAGAAGGGTTTATCCCATAGCACAACAATGATTTTTATCAATACATGATAATAGCACTATCCTACGGAAGCATATTAGTCTCACGGTGAAAAAAAAATCTGTCAAACTATCTCCTACTACTACGTAGGACTTAGTATCACCTACGTAGGACTTAGTATCTCCTACGTAGGACTTAGTATCTCCTACGTAGGACTTAGTATACTAACTAGATACTAACTCCTACGTAGGAGATACTATCTCCTACGTAGGAGATACTAAGTCCTACGTAGGAGATACTAAGTCCTACGTAGGAGATACTATCTCCTACGTAGGAGATAGTATCACAGATATATTTTTTCATCGTGACACTAATACGCTTCCGTACTATCCAGTTAAAACATTACTAAGTGTAACATTGAATGACTTTGACAATTTGACAAAGAAAAACACACATTCATTGAGCAATATACACATGGATGAAGCCATTCAAAATCGCTATGAGAATGGAAAGGTTTGTTACATCATTGTTGATCAGTCTCATAATAAATCATTAGGTTTTAATCATTAGGTTTTAATGGATATTCTGTCAATGTGTATGTTTAATTATATAAAGTTGTGAACTATGAGAACCACATCGTGTTTATTCTTTCACCTAAATCACAAAAACAATGTTACAACTTATTAATGATAAGACATAGTTATATATTCATAGAATAAATACACAGTTGTAATACTTCTTATTGCTCTCTCTCTCTCTCTCTCTCTCTCTCTCTCTCTCTCTCTCTCTCTCTCTCTCTCTCTCTCTCTCTCTCTCTCTCTCTCTCTCTCTCTCTCTCTCTCTCTCATTTGTGATATTTACATCATACATATTTGAACGACACACGATAATGAGCAAGACCCTTTTGGAGTCGATTGCTTAGATCTTTGAAGTCACTACGTCGACTTGGCCCCTGAAAGATCACCAAAACAATGTTACACCTTATCAAAGAAAAGACATAGCTATATATTCATACAATCAATACACAGTTGTAATACTTCTTGGTCTCTCTCTGGACTGTTTGTGTATAAGATTTGTAGGTCACCATTCTACCCTGTGTACCAAACGGAATCACTTAATTGTCGGCAAAAAATTACCGGGTGAATTTAAAAGATGGCTGGAGAATCATCGTCACAAAGAAGGATCAGCAGTTTCAGTCCTCACTGTGTAAAACTTGTCTGCTTCTTTCTTGATAATAACCATCACCCTCATGACAAAGTTTCTTCAGTGTACAGTCTTCTGGTTTGTATAATCTCGCACACTTGTAACATCAGGGCCTTTTTTTATTCAGTCAGCTCGAGCGCTTTACAAATGTTGATGGGAGGAGCCTTGTCTGTATTAGCGTTGAACACTGCGGGTGCTTTTTGCTTTGTGCAGATTTTCCTGGGCGTTGATGAGAGTTGACTTGACTGCTCGGTATTTCAGTTGTGCTGGTTGAGTAATCGTTTCGCTCTTGCCTTTTCTTTACCACCATCTGTAGTGTAGGAAGTTTATTTATTAATCTGTTTTCGTGTGAACAACACTTCAACTCGTAGCTTAGTCGCCATCAAACGATTATAAAAGACCAACAAATGAGTGCATAGTTACTGAAATTTTCGCTATCACCATATATGAGACAAGTAGTTCAACTCCCCTGTACCAGCTGTCGAGGTTGTCCACAACATGGCTTCAGAGCATAAAATACCATGGTGTAAGGGTTTACTGTGGTAAGCTTCTGCTAACTTCCTAGGATTTCCTTCTTAAAGGATCTGGAACTTGAAATGATATGTTAGGTGAGTCTGAAGTTCTCTGAAGGTCATCGCCAAACGTGCAAAGTTTATGCTTGAAAACAGTGAATGATTTGACTTTGGTATTCCATAAGAGTCTTACAAAAGCAGAATTTTGAAGCCTCTGTTGTGTGGCACGTTCAATGTACACCGAATATTCAGGTGGTGGCTGGTAAGGGTACTTACTCTGGATAATTTGTTTACTGTGTAGCATGTGGAGCAAGAGGCATGGTTTTAGCAAAAGAGGCTGGAGGTTTCTGAGGCAATGTTTGAGTATTCAAAACCTCTTTAGTGGCATCTGTCCATTTCAAAACATCTGGTTCAAGTGATGTCAAGATATTTCAAAATATCTTAAGAAGAATGAATGAATTAATTAATATATGAGTTTATTCCGTTTATTCCGTTAAGAGGCCACAGGCCCATTATACAATACATTCGCAACAGTTTGAGAACAATTTCAAGCACACATTATGACATATTGTTTTAGGTATGAACATTATTTTCTACAGTGGTATACCTTTAAAGAATAGTTCACGTTTTTAAATGATTTGAGGCCACAAAACGTTTCAATGAAGGTTATAAACAATAGTTAGTAGGTAGTATAGATCTTCTTAAAGGATAGATGAAATGACATATGGTCCAAATCGGATTCATTAAAATGGGATGTCAATTTGACAATTGCTCGATTTTAAATTTCTGAAATCGGTCCATAAATTACTTATATAAGGCTTTTTAAAAAACCGCCTGATTTAGCCCCGGCGACCAGAATGAAAGTCTGCGGGGGTGTGACCCGTGAAGGGATGACTTCTGTGACGTATGTGGAGGAATTTGATTTTCGGCGATAGTCACAATTCAACGTAATTTCGCAACATTTTGATTGTTAATTTCACAAAGAAACCTTCAATAAACCAACTTAAATGTCCCATATATCGAATGTTTAGATATCCAACTAAGTAATTCCGCAGATGACAATTACACAATTATTACATAAACATGTCATTTTGGCGATGTAATACACCTCATAAATTCATTTAGCGGCAGTGATAATCATCATTAATTAATTAACGAGACACCGGCGGAGTAGCTAACTACTCGCCCCGCCTGTCGCTTACACAGTCACGCCTCAGTGAGCATTTTCAAAAGGATTCGCCGAACAAATTGCGGTAGTGTTAAAATGGGTGAATTAAAATCGTCTTAATTATCAATTGCAAGTGTATATTGTCTCGATTTTATGCTCAATTGATTCCGATATACAATATACGTAGAGGTAATCATCTGTCATTCTTGAGAAAAATGCATTTCATCTATCCTTTAAATCGGAGTAAAATGGTAAAAACAAAAATGGCATTCAGTTTCATTCACACATACTACACAAAATGGACCTAGTCGTAAACATCTTGCTTAATCAATATTTCGTCCCTCTTCAATCTTCACAAAGAATTTTGATAAAAGCGAAATGACTTAGTCTCTTCAACGTGAAGGTCACTTACCCTCGCAGTCCTATTGCTCTTGGTTCTTTTATTTTCTCCCAGTTTCTTCCTGTGCTTTAGTTTGCTTTAGTTTGGTGACCATTAAGTTCCATGTGGTTGCGACTTAAAAACCTATTATTGTCTTATTCTCAAAAAGAATAAACCAGTGAATCTGAGATATTGGTAACCATCCTTAGTCCTAAATAAGAGTCACAGCCAGGTCACGACCTAATACCTACTTGTATATCCTTCTCTAGAATTTAAAGCCCTAGGAAAATGAAATCTTTGTAAAGACTCATTGGCCGATGGGGATTTTAAAAAGTATGTTAAGGGTCCCAAGGGTGACAACCTTAATACCTATTTCTTTCTTCCGTCTGTAGAAGGAGAAGACCAAGAAAGCTGGTGTACAGACTCCACAGTCAATGGGGATTACACATTGTAGCTTTGGTGTCCCATAGGTCGTCCCCTTCAATTTATAATAATGATGACTTCACTTCTTCATAAGCACTATTTTTATTAATAATTTTTCAGACAATCAATTTTAAATTTTAAAAAAAAAATATAAATGAATGGTCATTACTTGAAATAGTTACATAGAAAAACTGAAGGGCTGATGTCGTGGTTGAAAGTCAATATGATTGACTTAGGAAAACTAATATATAAGCTTTTGATAATCTGTGAATGTACATGTATTTGATAAAAGTAAAAGAATCATTTCGCATTGTGAACAAGCATTTGATTTACATATTTGATAATTGTAGTACATTTTTGTTTTTAGACTTGTTAGAGGAGTTAATCTGTTTGCTGGTTTTCTTGAATAAATGTATTATTTCGTTAAAATAAAACAAACACATTCCGAATATCGTTCCTTCATCCTTTTAATCCATGAATCATTGTTTCTGCATAAAATTTAAAACGGGAGTTATTTTTATGCCTTGATCTTGCCACAACCGTTCAGCAAATCAGTATTCATTTAGTAAATAAAAAATTGATTCTATGTTACAAAATGTACAAAGTGGTGATTAAATTAATGTATGTCTATATAAATCTTTACGTGTAGGCTATAGGCTGCTAAAAATGGTATGACACTTGAATGTAAACATTGGAAGTCCTTTGTTTATTTTGAAAAGGCAGTTTTTGTTTGTATCATCTTTCTGTGGAAGCTGGGCTGAAGAAAATCCTACATCCATTTATATTGCAAAGTTTGGAGGAATAAAATGCAATTCCTTATTTTTATCTATATGACCAAATCCTGTTTCACTGTTTTCATGGACCCCTGCCTATTCAAGTTGATGTATTTAACACCATAGAGATCCTATTGTTTACTCATTGAGTGTTATGTATATAGAAATTCAGGCAAATAATCTTCTTACCCATGATATTTTCTGAGCCATAACGGTTTCTAGTATAGCTATGACGTTTAGGCCACCTTCTTGGTATTTGTGTTTGTGTTACCATGACATTGGGTTTTCCTTTTCAAATAAAATAGATAAATAATGTAATAACTCTTTAAGACAGTTATCATTCCTGAAGGTGTAAGTTCTTTCAGAGACCAGATTGTGAGGTCTCTCCGATACCTTTATATTTTACATATATATTTTACATTTCGAGCGGGTGTTGTCATTTATCTTTTTAAAAAGTTCATACGTTAAAAAAGGTATTTCACATGGCCACGACAGGATATAACATGGGCACTCATATATAATAGCCTATATTACCAATGCAAGGCTCCAAGGTGGAACGGCTTTGTGAGTGAATGGACTATCAAGGAATGTTCAGCCCCAGAGAGTATTTTTAAAGGGAATATGACAATGAAACAAATTACAGCGTAAATATTTTGTTTTACTTTAAGATGGAGATGTCAACTTCTACACATGCAGGAGACAAAGACTTGTGCATTATCAATTCAGCATAGGAATCAAAAAGATTCATCGTAACAAACTTCCTTTTAAAGTTGATTGTTCAGAGTTAACTACGGGATTTAAATTCAACGACATGATTATTTAAGATACCCTGGATAACGGGTAATATATTTTAATTTTCTCATGTAAAGAATTATTTTATTTTGATAAAAGAAACAATGCACATTTAACACACAAAAATCAAGCTCAAGCCTATTTAATTAATTTATTCAGATTCAGATGTTTTTCTATTCAAAAAATGTTTTTAATCAATAGATTAAAAACCAAAATTATCTTCAAGAGACTCGATTGTGTTACAGGGGTCTGGTGGTGATCGCTCAAAATGAGACCTCGTACAGATGGCCCGGAATGGCACGTGTTGAATTCATTGGGATTTATTAAACTAATGTGGTTTAATCACTGGGATAAAGAAAAACCCTCTGCAGTTAGTACTTCAACATCCTCATATGCCACTCATTTCGTGACACTGATTGTCTTTTTACTTTAAATATATATTTATGTTCTAACCGTGGTTTTGACGGCTGTGTTACCCTCCATTGCCTATATTTAAATGGTATCAAGAATATATCATTCATATATTAAGAAGTTAAGAAAATATTTATTAAAAAAACTTAAAAGTGCAACAAATTCACACGTTTGGTTACACAATCACAGTATATGTACGTTAGTCAAGTATAGTTTTATGTATATTTTATTTTGTTGAGACTTATTATACCTGTATCATGTTAAGCATGTCCAGCAATAAAGGAAGCGTTCTATGTGACGATCATATACTATACTAGAGTATTGTGTGTCCAATGTGTTGTCATTAAATCATACACAATAACATACATGACATTTATCGCCCAAAACTGTGTTCCACCGAAGATATCACTTGTGTGACTACACATTTTTCACAATACACTGTCAACCGCATGACATCACAATGATTTACTTCGTCAAGTTTATTAGGATAAGTCAAGGATATTAAGTCAAAAACCGTATACCATTATTAATATGATGACGTCACAGTGCAGCCACAGACATTAACAGTCTATTTGAAGTGTTGTGTTTAGAGAAGAAAGCAATGATGAATGAATTTTATAATATAACCGAGTGAGTGAGTGAGTGAGTTATTGTTTAACGCCGCTTCGGCAGTATTGCAGCCATTAGCAATATAACCGATATTACTGAGACACAATGTGTGTATTGTACGGCATCAACAAAGCCAAAGGAAACATGTTAGAATACATCCTGATTAGTATTCAAATATCCACCAAAGAGAAGACAATGTTTGCTGATTACCTCGCCAGACACTTTTGAATGTACAGATTAGCTTTGTAGTTACAGCTGACCATCCAGGTATAATTAAAGCATGTAGAACAAGTCAACGGAGGTCACATGTCCTCGCCACGTTTAGACAGTGTGTAAATAGGAAGCTGATCTCACACATAACTTGGTGGTATTTGACAGAATATTATTATAACATTGATGTTTGAGACCGTGTCACTATTTTCAGGATCACGGGGAAGCTTTGTATGTCCCAGCATGTGATCATGTCACAGTGAAGGTCACCTGACATTACCTATGCGGGGTAGTACTCGGATTGACTTACGACATATGACGTTACATTCGATCTGGTCTAAAGAGATTGGGCTTGAACACCCTGTCTATATTTCAAGGGGGTCAAGACCAAATGAACATTGGCTCTGTAGCTTATAGTGTTTGAAGATGGAGACTGAAAAAGATTGTTCTCTCAGGCGCCAGACTCTAAATATACATATCCGTTTACCTACCTACATATATAACATATATAGAAGGTAAGACACTATCCGCCATCTTGGATCCTGCCAGGTAAAGACTTAACATGTCATAAATAATAATAATAATAATAATCCACGTCAGTCAAAATATGTCAACACAATATTTCATTATTATAGACCTTTGCATTCTAAGAAAGGTGTAATAAGTATATTTTAACGGTGTGAGTTTGTGGCCTCTATCAGAGACTTTTAGTTCACTCATGTTACAGACATACAATTGGTTGTGTTTGAAATCTCACGAACATTTCTTAATGAGCTTTTCTGCAACATTTTATTTTAAAAAAGCACTTAAATGGTAAAAAAACTTTAAACTGCACCCCTGACACGTCCTCATGTTTCGGATTAGGGCACGGAAATCAACTCGTATCATTCTCCGTCCAAGAAAGAAAGGTGCTCACTTGTTTCGTACAAGTTATATGGCAAACTTCCTCGTGTACTTTTCTTTTGACCGTCAACAAGACAAATATTGTTCTGCTGTTGCAGTTATGAAGGTAGTACTCCTTCGGATTCCAATCAGCTTGTCCTGAAAATGGAATAGTAATCAATGCTCTGTGTGGTTACCGCATGGGTGTCAGGGTAACAAGACACCGTCTAACTCATACCGTAAGAATGTCATTTGATAGCAGCGATAAGGAGGAGATAACGCTAATCAAACTCGAATTGGAAACGTGGTCCAGAAATCAAGATTAATGAAACAAAACAGGCATGGCATTGAAAGAAATTAACTCGTTTATGCATAGTTATCCATGCGCCGTATCCACCAACTAGGTGGTACAAAATAAGCTATACCTACAGAAATGTTGTTGGGTAGACGTTTTTTTTAAGAGTTTTCAGTTCGGAAGATGTGTGTTCATGTCATAAGGAAGAACCACTTACATCTGAAGCTTGTCACAATGGGTGGATCCTGGCTAATTGAGCTGAGGTGAGGTGAGTTGGGGTTTAACGCTGCTTTCAAGAGTGTTTCACTTATATCGTGACTGCAAGTATTATGGCAGGGAGAAAGCCCGCAACGCCATGTGGCTATGCATTGCGGGGAAACCTGCGAGCATCGACTGGAACTAGCGAACCATGGATGCTACTCAACTGAAATTCAGTGTAGCATTGCACCCAAACCTTAATGCGTGTAGAACAGTTCTCTACTGCAGACAAAGTTGTTGTGCCCCAGGCGGTAATCGAACCCCGGACCTCTTGATCCGAACCTGAATGCGCTAACCACTGCACTATCCCGCCCCCCTGGATAATGGAGTAGAACTGGCTAATTGAGTAGAACTGGCTTGTTTGGCAACCATTGAAGCTCATTACTACTGCATTGACATGACAGCGTTTAGAGAGACTACAGATAATGCGGACAGTGAAGTCGTCATAGAGTTTCTGGGAAATACCAAGCAAAACGATGTTGCAGTAATCTAATCTTGACGCTAAATGGACTCTCTAACAGGGCATGAGTGGCGCCAGGTACGAGATAACTATGAACGTATGTCAGCTATTGTCACAGATGTTTTTGAAGTTTATTTTTACAGTTTGTCATTTGATTGCTATGAGAAAACCATCTGCTTTAGTTTAATTTAATGCTAACATATGATTCGTCAAACAGAATTTGATATGTACGGAGAAATTCCCGATGGGCAATCATGGGATTTCAAAGATGGGAATTCCACTTGAAATTCTCTTAAGGACCTGCTTACAATCTATTGAAGGACTGTTTCCGAGATTTCATATATGGTGGAAGAGGAGAGGTGTAAAAGGGTCCCGTGATCTCTCGTGTCGAATGCTGAGTACACATCTAGGGGCATCAAATCCCCTTCATCCTTTTTATCCACACTGTCTAATATGATGTCGACGTGCGTGATACTGTATCATCGGGTTGGTTTATTTACTCAAACTCTCACTTTTTGTGTCCTGGCCGAACAATTGATTTATTGAAAGCTTCAGTAAATGCATAAGAGTTAAGACGTTTGTTCACAATCATCTAA